>CAUYQV010077599.1:0-14983 GCA_963574575.1 Galagoides demidoff
CCTTGATGATTTGCCTCATTAAAATTCTCAAAGATTCCTTGGTGCCCAATTTTAGCCCAAGAATACGGGGAAAGGGGAGAGACAGGGGAGGGGAGGGGGAAGGATGGGTGGAGGGAGGGCAATTGATGGGATCACGTCTATCGTTTATCCTATGGGGGGTACATGTGAGTCTTTCTAAATGTAGAATATAAATGTCTTAATACAATAACTAAGAAAATGACATGAAGGCTATGTTAACAAGTTGGATGAAAGTATTTCAAATTGTATATAGAAACAACACACTGTACCCCATGATAATATTAATGTACACAGCTATGGTATAATAAAAAAAGAAAGAAAATGTGATTTATATACACAAGGGAATATCTAGCCATAAAAAAGAATGAAATTCTGATTTTTGCAGCCATATTGATAGATCTGGAAGCCATTATGTTAAGTGAAATAAGACAAATACCCCACGTTCTTCAGACCTGAGAGTTAAAGAAGTGGATATAAGGAAGATAGAAAGTAGGTTGGTGATTACCAGAGGACAGCAAGGGTAGAAAGAAGATAGAGATGTTCATTTGAAAGTGGTAAGGATGACAAATTTTATAGGTATATTTTACTTCATTAAAAAAGTTACCAGTAAAAAAAGGGGGAAAAAGGTATGTGATGAATGCATAAAACATTTGTAGAAACTAGTCTATTTTAATATTAATTGACAGTTAATGTTATTGGTAAGTCTTCCAGTCAACAGAAGGCTATTAGTAATTAAATTTTAGGGAAGTCAAAATTATACGGGTTCTTTCAACAGGGGTGGGGTTGGCACCCCTAACCTCTGTGTTTTCAGCATCAACTGTATACACAAAAACTGAAAACAGACCATCACTATAAGAAAAGTTATAACCAAAACATTGTTCTTTAAGGAAATCAATATTCTTTCAATAAAAACATATGTAAAATAATTTAAGGAGAGAAGAGATGGTATTTAGCAAGCACCGAAGTAAGGTAAGGGCTACAAAGAGAGCTGAGCTTCCTGGCAGTCCAGGGGAAAAACTGGGGGTAGGGTGACAACAGAATAGGCTTGGATCTCTTCTTTTCTGTTAACATCAAGCTTGACTCTTTTGATGAAAGTAAAATTCATGTCATGTACTTTTCTCTGGACTCAAAATCAGTGTAGTGCTCCATAGCATGAATGTCTCCATGTTAAGTCAGGATATGCTTCTTTCTTTTGAGGGACGTGATTCTCTCCCAAGAACCTACCGATCATCATGAGAAGAGGTGAGCAGAGTGACCATGTCTTGCTACCATGTTGGTGCCACTGAAAGCTTTGAAATGTCAGGCATTTATTAACTACAAATCACTGTTCAATGAATTTTTTACTTTAGACATTCAGCTTTCCCTTTAGGATTGTAGTTTCCAAATCAAGGGTCAAATTGAACAAAGATGTGTTCTTTTCTGGGGCATAAGCATGGTCTGTGAAAGGCTATCCTCTGTGCTGCGACACCCAGAATGCTACTACATGAGTGGGTCCAAGTCCTTGAGGCTGGCAGAGAAGCAAGGCTTAAATCCCCCAGTAAAAAGCCAAGCTCCACTTTTATTTTACTAAAATAATCTTCCTGTCTTATTCTTAGCCTTGTGGTTAAGTTCTCTGATTAGAAAGAAGGTTTTCTTACAATAGCTGAATCTTAAGATGCAAAAATTATTTTCCCTGGGTTAAATAAAATGAGCATTCATGCCCCGTCCTGGACCTTCCCATCGAGGTTGCCTCACTGGCTCCACTTAGCTCTGTTTTCCTCTCACCTTTCCACTTGGCTTCTCAGTCTTGAAATGACATTAGAGCTCTTTATGTTTGGAGATCAAATTAACTATTTAGCCAAATCACTAAAGTGGAGGGTATAATGCTCAGAAGTAAGCATTTCATTTACAAAAATGCACATTATCTAATGCAATAAATGGTGATTGTGTGTCTTTAGGCCCTGGTTGTTCCATCATTTGGAGAAATAATAAAGACTTTTCATTTTCTCCCTTAGATCATAAGTGCTGTGTTATTAGTGCCGTCTCAGCGTTAAACCAGGTTGCAAGCTGCTTATTCTTCAAAATGAAGCTTTATTTTTTAGTTTAATTGCTTTTTCAGGAGCATTATTAACTTCCAGAAGGGAAGAAAAAAAAATAAAAGCAGCTAAAGCTGTGGTTCAGTGTATTTGAAGCTAAAAAACACATTTCAAAAACCAGTGCAACAATACTGTACCAATTATCAAGAATATTGTTAGGGAATATAAATAGCAAGATAATTATAGAAAGAAAGATCTTTTAAATACCAGGTGTGAGCGCCATCTGTATTTTTCTGTTAGGTGCTCTTAACATGCTGAATAGAAAATTACCCTCTTGTCCTGATAGACCAGATAAGGCCCAAACTCCCTGAACTTTAAAAAAAATAAGTCTCCACTAAACTTTAGTCCCCCCCTTTTCTCTCTCTCTAGTATAAAAAAGGAAAAACAAATAAATAAACAAATTTTCCATCCAACCAATCACCAAATTCTAGATTGAACCTCCTTAATATTTATCAAATTCATCACCCATGCTCATTCTCACAAAATTCCACCGCATGTGAGCATTGGGGCATTTGCTACCACCATCATCTCCTCCTTGCCAATAGGCCTCCCTGTCTTCTAATCCAATACCAGCTGCAGAATGATCTTTCACTAAGTTACTTCCATGCTATTCCCTCAGAAGGCTTAAACACTGCATGCATTTCTCTTTTAAACTTAAAAGTAAAATATCTGTGTCCAGAATTTCATGGGCCGATTTGATCATCTCTTTGCCTTTCCTATTTCTAACAGAGGGTTCAACTAATCACTGGTACACCTTCTTCACTCCATTTAGGCTACTCTATTTGCTATATGTCTCAAAACCTATTAAGTGCCATCATAGATCAGAATTAGAAGATTGGGATAAGGAGATTGTAGAAAGGGGCCCATAACCAGGCCTAAAGAAGTTGGCAAAAGTATGAGAAATCTCATACTATAGATCGGTTACACAAATATAAATACATATCATATCATCTTCTTTGGAGGTTAACTGGGGTTATTTTCATGTTTCACCAGAAAAAAAGTGTTTGAGTCCATTTGCTGCCTAGTTTTTATCCCCAAATATCTTTTAGTAGCTCTAAAATTGGGTGAAATACAACAAATAGTGCTGGAACAACTGGGTAAGCTATATACAAAAATATATATACAAGCATAGACTATTTGCCCCCCACAAAAATGGACTCAAAACACATCATAGATTTAAATGTAAAATCAAAAGAGAGCACCTGCTATAAAAGAGATGATCTATAAGGAGAAGAGGATGACTCAGATGTTAGCAAACTTAAGTGGGTGCACAATAGACATCTGAATGGTGTAGCTGCAGTGGCAAAGAACTGCCTCGATTAATGAGTCCTGAGATAGGCCTCTTCAGGGTTCCCTCTCATTACATCTTATCTAGTTCCTACTGCTGCAGCATGCCCCACATGTCAGCAAATGACATCTACAGAGCAGCTCTGATAAAGTACCATCCTTCTAGGAGACCAGCCACCTGCTTGATGGAAAGATGATTACATTAAAATCCTTTCTCCCTAAGAATAATGGCTCATCCAAACAGATACTGACACATTCTCCATATATGTTCCTCTTATATATACTTCTCTTTCTTGCCTTCAGGGCCTAAGCACCATTTGAGAACCCAGTAGAGTGTCTGAACTATTGACATGGAGTTTTGGATAACTTTGCTTTGGATGAAGAAACCCACTTTAAGGCAATGGAGGAATATCCCCAGGTACATGACTTTGAGATTCACCATTACCACTGCAAATGACACCAGGAAGAAATTGCTGCCCCCAAAGAGTAGGAAAAATGTCTTTAAAATAGGTAAGTGAGGAATCCACTTGCCTTAGCAATAATACTAATTAAAAGCATAGCATCATTTGAGATGCAGTATATGCCTGAAATATAGTAGGTACATAATAGGTAGAGAGATGGGTATGAGAAACAAGATTGGAGAGTACAAGTAACCATCACTTTCACTGATCATGTCAGGTGTAAGAACTTTTTGTAACTTCCCGAAATGTGGGCCCCATGGGTCAAGAGGTCCAGGTTCTCAGATGGGGACTTTTCCTACCAAAACACATAGTAAGAATCCTACTCTATTCCATACCATGTCCACCACCTGGTAAATTT
This sequence comes from Galagoides demidoff, assembly GCA_963574575.1. Classification (NCBI taxonomy): domain Eukaryota; kingdom Metazoa; phylum Chordata; class Mammalia; order Primates; family Galagidae; genus Galagoides; species Galagoides demidoff. Next base: position 4,200 of record CAUYQV010077599.1, read on the forward strand.
GAGCTGGAAGGGTAGAAGACAGAGAAAGGACCTAAAATAACCTTAAGTAACTATACTGTCATGCAATGCTATCAGGGAGAGAGATTTTTTGAACTCAGGTGATCCCATGAGGCAATTCCTGATATTCCTAAGCCCAATTGTACTTCTAAATGGGCAAGTGCCACACTATAGTGTCATGAGGCCCTGGTGACCAGAACCTTATGTCCCTCATGGATGGGAGGTCTGGTATCACACCTGGAAAGACATCTAGGGCAGAGGAATTATAAGCCAAGGAGAAAGGGACATTGGGAAAGTTGTATTAAAAAAGGTGACATTATTTTAGGACCATTACAAATTAGAACAGCTTGTCCCAATAACCTTCCTCTTATAAATTTCCCCCAGAATTCTGAAGAAACAGAATCATGGAGAGGCTTATTTCATTAAGCCTGTATGAAATAAGCTTAATGTGAGAAGCAACTTGTCCTAGTGGTGCAAGATGACTCTCCTAGATGCTATTGATGACCAGCTAGAATTGCTTTGAATGGGTGAGTATACTCCCACTTCAGCTGCTACTTGTGTATACTGTAGACATGTCCTAACCATTCCTTCTTTAGAGAATTGCCTTTGGAAGCCACCTCCCTAGGAAGTACCTAAGAGTGAATAGCCTTTCCTAAAGTAGCTTGCGACCAATGACTGAGGGACCCTGTATGACAATTCTGTTTCCTTACCTCTGAGTATTTAAAACCATGGCATCATTTAGGCTTCAGAGCTTGTAATGGAATTGGGCTGAGACTAGACTCAAGCTAATGCTACATATTTCTTCAGTTTCTTCTGCTCTATCCTTCTCACCTCACTTTCCTGTGGTTTTGTCTTGAGAATGCACCTTCAATTAACAATTTTCACAAAAATTCTCTTTTCAGCTTCTATTTCTAGGGAAACTTATTGAAGATGCCATGTCGTTAAAATACAGAAATTCACAGAAGTTTTATTATAAGCACAGCAACTACAGGCACAGTGGGATGGATACAACCATGTCCTATGGCCCATAAGGATCATTCTGGGGACTCTTTCCTCTTAATCATTTCCTGTTCTTGGCTCTTTACCATTTGTATTCAATTTTTCTTCAACAGGTTGAATTAAATGTTAGTCTTCTAGATGTCATGTTATTATCTTTGGAGGTGGAATGGGACTATTTTCATGTTACACTAGAAAAAAATCCATGTGAGTCCAACCTATGGCCAGCAGGCTACCTGGTGATTTTGTGAAGATCATTTAGCTTATTTGTGGTGTTTTGGATCACAAAAAATATGTATGGACTTTTTTTTCCCACTTACCAGCTTTTGTTAGTATTTGTTTATTTAATGTCTGCCCCCAAACAATTCTTTTTCCAAGATGTAGCAGAGGAAAAAAAAATGGTTGGACACGCCTGTAAATAGAATTAAAATTGGGTGAAACATAACACATGGTGCTTAAACAACTGGACAGCTACATAAAAAAAGGGCATTTAAACAAAACTTTTCAACCTTCATAAAAAGGAACTTAAAATGGATCATAGATCTAAATGTAAAATCAAAGACCATAAACCTACAAGACAATATAGGAGAAAACATAAATTACCTTGGTTATGACAATGTCTTTTTAGATACAACGCTAAAGACATAATCTATAGAAGAAATAAATGTTAAGCTGGATTCATTAAAACTAAGAACGTCTCGTAAAAGAAACTGTCAAGAGAATGAGAAGGTAAGTCGCAGACTGGAAAAGTATATTTACAAAACACATATCTGATAATGAATGGTTGTCCCAAATATCCAAAGAACTCAGCAATAAGAAAGTGAACAATAGAAGATTGGTGTCATAAACATTTGTTGAATGGTTTCTCCATGACAGCACAGGTGTTTCAGAAAGTACAACAGATAATTGAGGAAGGATGTGTTTCAGAGAAAATATTTTATAAGGCTTAGGCATGGTATAGGAGGCTACAAGGGCTACAGTAGAACCCACAAACTAATTGCAACTATAATATTGTAACTGGGCCAGAAGGGATAAGAGAAAGAGGAAATTAGAAATTATAAGATGGAAGTCTTTCTAGTATAAAATGTGGTCCACAAAATAGCACTGTTGGACTCAGGCCCAAACCAAGACCTATAGAATTACAACTATATTTTAACAAACTCCCAAGATGATCTGAATACAGATTAATGTTTGACAAATACCGATGGACAAGACATCCCTTTGAAATTAGTAACTCCAAGTCAAGGAACACAGCCAGCCCAGGGTGAAAAATGGGAAATAAATGATCCTGACATTATTCTCCTGACATGACATTCTTGAATCCCTGAAGGAGGTCCTCATTAGCCAAATTTAATAGGAAGCAGAGAGCAAAGAAATGTGCTGGTGTGGTTTATAAAGACCCGCTGCCCAGATCCATTCAGACAATTCAAGGGCATAAAGTGGAAAATGGGCCTGCAGTGGTAATCGGAAGAGATATAGCACATGAAAGGTAGGCACTAAAGATGAAAAGACAAATGATGGTGTCCTTGACTTCAAACACCTCAACACATGTTCTGCAAAAATATTTTTAATACTATAAACATTCTTAATATTGGAATTATGACCAAGAGTAATGATATTTTAATATAATGTTTAACAGCTTTTTCATCTTGAACACACTTAGCACACACTTTAATTTTAAGAAAAAGGTATAAAACTAAATGTTCTGTCAGAGCTAGCTGGCCTGGTGAGGATCCTCGCATATGCTATGTATTCTCCTATTTAACGTCACTTTTAGAGTCACAGTTTTTTTTTTGTTTTTTCTCTTATCTTTCGGGAGTGGGTCCCTTCTTACCATGAGATTTCTCCTGTCTGAGATCTTTTGCTAGGTTGAAGACCCAGTAGATTAGATTAAAATCCTACATAAGTTTTATCATGACAAATTAAAAGGTTGGTGTTACTGTGGTATTTCCCATTGTTTGAGCTCAAGAATTTAATTAATCAGCCACTTAAAGACTGAATGCACTAAATAAGAAGTTTTTAATGACAAAACTTGCAGTTATCTGCTGGTAAAGTCGAGGTGGAATAAGTCCTGCTAAGAACCACTGGGTCCCAAGCACATTATCATACGTAATAAAACTTGGCTTTTCTGCAAACCATGATTGAAACCAGAGCCCATGGCAGAGTAGGAATTAGAGGCCAATAAGGACTTACGTGAGAAGACCTTGAAATTTCACAAAAATCAGAGATTCTATTGCAGAGATTTAACTATGAGGATGTACTGTGTATGAGATATATATCAAGAAATGTGCAAAATTTGTCATGTATATTAGCTTTTATGGTAGGTACACTTTCCCAGTCAATGTAATCCTAGAGCAATACCCATAATTTCTATGAATAACCATTGTTGCAAGGGATAACCACTTGCTTGAACTATATAACTACTTGATTCTCCCATTAGGCTTAAAGCTCCTTGCAAATAAATAAGGAGATAGATAGATAGATAGATAGATAGATAGATAGATAGATACATAGATACATAGATAGATAGATAGATAGATAGATAGATAGATAGATAGATAGAAATGATTGTGGATGTTTGTAACAAAAAAATATTTTTCTTCTTTGAGATGTAGTTAGTTTGAAATTTTTAATATGTTTGTTTTTAGTTCTTTGGGAGGATCCTTTGTATGGGATCTTGCTTGAATTGTCATACTCCAAAGAATATACCTACGAATAGAGAATAGAAGGAGTAAGACCCTTGTCTGGCATGGTCCTTCAGAGATTATGAAAATCCTCTATTTCTCAGTAACTTCTTCAATAAAATAAAAAAACACATTTTTTCTTGCATCACTGTTATTTAAAAAATGGTTAATAGTCATATGTAGTTATTTAGTACTTGAAATGTGGCTAGGACATGAGAGTAACTGAATTTCAATTTTATTCAATATTAAATAATTTCATTTTCAAATTAAGTAGCCACACAGTGTGGATTTATAGCACCCCGCTAATTACTGGGGTTCCGTTGGATAATTTTCCTTATATTTCTTTCACTGTGGCTTTATTTATTAGTATATAATAATCACATTTTTACATAACCATTGTAGAATACAACTTTATTAAATAAAATTACCTTTTGTAGCACCTAAAAGAATAATATCATATGTTACCACATTCATATGGGCAAAGAAAGGTAACTCAACACTCCTCTCTCAAGGAGTGAGAGATATGTTTAGGTGAGAAAATCTACCTTAATATCAGTAAGCTCCTTTATGGGGTTTATGTATAAAGAAATAGTTAACTGATCATAAATAATGTTCTATTTCATAGACAAGGCACAGGCATAACAAAATGAGTTACATTTTTCCACTTAGCAAATGGAATATTTAGTGTCTACTTACTACTGTATTACAGTATTTTGAAATATTTACTTCAGGAGTTGTTTTAACAGTATACTTCCTGGAATTATGATTATGGCATTATATTAATTCTTTTCTCCTTTCCCCTCATCCCTATTCTTATGAGTTTCCATCAAGAAAGTGGTGGAAGTAATGGGGGTATAGTTTGCAACAGGTTAGACAGTGTAAATCGTTATAATTGAATTGTAGAAAGTTATCCACGTTATTCTAAACACAATATTCATTACCACTGCTTCCCTTGTTTTGCAATCCATTTGATTTGTGAGAAAATTAAGGACTATATATAAATAGTATCATGTATAAGGAGGAAGAATAGAAAATCCAGTTCAAGAGTTTTTTATTTATCCCCCTAAAATAATGTTTAATCATGAATAATGAACAAAGAACAAAAATAGACTGGAATGTAAAGAAATTTTTATTTTTCACTGAAATGCAATCACAAAGATAAGATGGGGTTAAGAGACTGAATTTAAAGGCTTCTGATCATAGCTCTGCCTTTTCCCAGTGCAACAGTCTTGAACAATGCAACAAAACTTTTAATACTTCCATTGTTTTTACTTGAGTCTCTTGAAAAGTATTTGTTTATTAAGAGTCTTTGGACACCTAGTCTGTGGCAAGCAATGGGGCTTAATCACAAAGCAGTAAGAAAACCATGTTCTCTGCTTTGTGGGAGCTACCTACACATTTTAATGGAGGGAGGCATGCCAATTTTTTATAATTATCCATTAGTGGGTATTGAGTGCTATAGTAATCAGGAAAGGCCCCTCTATATTTTAGCATTTCCCTCAGCCCAAACCCATTCACCCAACAGCCTCCTCCATAATAGTCAATGGAAACTCAATGAGTAACATAAACAACAAGGAATAGCAAAGCTTTACTAAGTTCAATGCACGTGTTCTGTATCTTAAATTGTACATTCTGTGTTTTCATTTGCTAAATCTGACAATTGCCCTTGGCAACCCTCCAACAGTAAGGGAATTAAGCACCACTGTGAGATATAAGGAGTTATGAAAGCACTTTGAACATCATGTGTTGCATACAGTTTGCCCACATACGTCACAAGATTTGAAGAGGTTTGACTATGAACTTGTGCGAAAAGAGAGTAGTCCAGGACAGTGTCAATTATTTTGTTGCGAACCCTTGTGCAACCAAATTACTCTAATCTGTCTCCTGAACCCTATGCAGCTTTTTATATTCGGTGCTGGACCTTTTGTCCCCAGGCTTCAAGACTTTGGTCTTCTTCCTCTTAATTTCCTTCTCAGAATTCTATTATTTGGGTCTAGGTACCTTGCTTTACAGGATGCAAAAACAGGGAAAATTATATATTACAGAATGGTTTGTGGGCTGGAAAGGACTAATGTTCATTCTGTGAATATTCTCTCTGTGTATGTATATACTGACACACATACAAGTATAGATTAATATAGCATATTATATATAATTTTATCACACTTTTTTCCAAAGGGGATTTTCATAACATTAGTAGGATGTTCGATTTTATCTAAAAGAGAACATAAGAACCTTATCTAAATATTTTTACTCCAAATAGATTAACCCAGAAAACTACAATAACTACTATGAATTTATCTAAAGTAAGGTTTTAAATAGTTGAAGTTATTTAGAAAGACCTTTTGACACATGTACCTAAAAAAAAGTACATACACTTTATGTAGATAAAGTATTTATGAGAGATTATAAAATACCTCTCATCGAAGCATCTATCAAGTTGGTGTTCTTTGATAAAAATTAAAAGAAAAAGAAGCATGGGTATGTGATGTTTATCTACATGTTATCTTCAGATTGGAAATAAGTCTGAATAAGAATATTAGTATTTAGATAGTAATGGAAAGGCTGAATCCATATGAAAAACAGTAATAAGTTATTGAATTCTTGGAAGTAATGGAGAAAGGAGTTGCTGAAGAGGGTGGGGCTAATGGACTTTGGACCTGAAGCCCAATAAATCTACAAGTTTCCATTCAATGAAGCCAAGTTTTCTTTATCATTAAAGGAGAAAAACCAAAAACATGAGAATATATATCCTGCTCTCTGGGGAGCTGACTCAAGCTGTCACTGAGGGTAGAGAACATTTTTAATTGCGACAGCTCATGTATATGCCAATGTCTGGCACAGGGGTGTGGAGAAGCCGTCATGCTTTGTCTCCTTCAGAGATCATAGGATGTGGAGAGAGAGAGAGAGAGAAGAAGACAGCATAGCAGAGTTGAGATTATGAAGGGACAGAGTTAGCAGGAAAAGATGGAAAGGAAATAAATCCCTTTGTTTTGGATGGCTAAAGTTGCCCTACCAATTATCCATTATTTGATTTTACACGTCAAATCAAATAATGATAAAACTAGCTAATACTACAAGTTTCATTTTTGAGGTGGAGAGCAAGATGCGGTTAGTGGTTTATTTGAAATGTAAGTGGAATATCTTATGAAAGGCAAATCTTATAACAGGAGATATTGTGAGATATATGTACACACATGCATTTAATAATTTTGTCACACTTTATATGTATATGTATATGTATACACATACACATATGCATGTGTATGAGAATATATTTTATTAAAAACTATACATACCAGGATATATTCAGGCATTATGCATACAGGATTTAATTAATTAATCTTCACAACAATCCTAATGCACGTGGAAGTCAGAAGTAGCATTTTTTTTTTACATTTTTCTTATGAAGAAGCAGAATCCCGGAAAGATTTAAAAACTTTATCAAGATTACGTAACTTATGAAAGACAGAGATCAGATTTAAATAAGTGCCACCTGACCCTAAAAATCTATGCAATTTCTAAAAGGCTGGGTTGTCTTTTGAGAGCTATACCTATTACACAGGGTGGCCATAAAGTTTGTGTGCAATTTAGTAACTCAGTAGATACTGAGTTATTTAAAATTTAATATTTTAAATTACACACGAACTTTATGGACACTCCTTGTATACTTTGTACTGGATGATTGTATAATTTTTCTTCCCAGCTGAGATACTTTTGTTTAAGATAAATTCTAAATAGAACAGCAAGACACCAGGTGTAAACTGAGACTGTCCCAGACAAAGGGGGATATTGTAGGCATCCTAACTGTGTGTAATGGATGTGTTATTGAGTGAAATCAATAATACACCCACCTGTAGGGTACTTCTTCTCAAGAATCTGAACTATTACCTACTCTGCATTTATAAAATGTAGTCTTGCATCTAATTTTTAGGAATTATTCATCACAAATGTTTGATTTCCTGCCTTTACTCAGATGTGGGTAAGTGACTCAATTATAATCAAGAAACAGCAAAGCAAGCAATGTAACTCTGCAATCACCAATATGGATCTCAAGCTCTGATGGGATGCTTCTCTGATATTAAATGCAGGCTGAAAAGAGGACAGAGAGTAAAGGCAGGATTTGCACTTCCCAATTATTGACAAATTAATAGTACATTTTCATTTCACAGGATCAGTTCCCCAAATTGCTATCTTGGCATATCATTTCATTCTAGAAATACATCAGTGTGAGAAACTAAATAAGCATTGTCAGTGAGCAATGTATCTTAGTCAGAGTTCTCCAGAAAGATATATCAACAGGTCATATACAGATACAGATATAAGCGTATAGATTTATAGCTATAGATAGATATGAGATAGCCCCAGGGTGTATTTGAGAATTTGGCTCACATGATTATGGAAGCTCCAAAGAGGTTATCTGCAAGCTGGAGACCTGGATGCCTGTAGCATGGCTTAGTCCAAATCTGAAAGCCTCAGAACCCAGGAAACCAATGGTACAATTCTCTCAGCTTGAGGCCCAAGACTTGAGAACCCATGGGATACTCCTGCATTAAGTCTGGAGTCCAGAGGCTGAGAGGCTGGCATTGTGATGTCAGGAGGCAGAAGAAAACTGTTCCAGCTCCAGAAGAGATCACCTTTCCTCTGACTTCTTTTTTTTGGTCAGGCCCATAGCCAATTGACCACACTCACTCACACACCAGTCACCTCCAGAAACACCCTCACAGACACACCCAGAAATAATGCTTTACCAACTCTTTAGGTACTCATTAATCTAGACAAGTTGATGCCTAAACTTACCCACCACACAAATGCAATTACAGACGCTTTAATGTATATGAGAAATAAGGCTCATCATTAGTAAATTTGATGACTGGCAAGTAGATCTTTCTCTATTCCTCTTTTGGTGGCATCTCATAAAATGCCTGAAGAAAGTTATGGCTGCTCAGCATTGGGTCATAGATTTCTGTCTACCTTGTGGTCTTTGGAAATGTCACTCTCCCTTTCTGGACCTCTGTAAAGTGTGGCATCATTCAGTAAGGTATGGGACAGTAAACTAGAACACAGCCGTGTGGACAACTCTGATCCCAGGCTTATCTGTCCAAGGCCCCAAGATAAGAAGAGCTTTTTAGTCCATGGTTTCTTCCATATTAGATAACCACAAAGTGAAAAGGCACAGCAATGGGTGGCACCCGTGGCTCAAGGAGTAGGGCCCTGGCCCCATATACCGGATGTTGTGGGTTCAAATCCAGCCCTGGCCAAAAACTGCAAAAAAAAAAAAAAAGAAAGAAAGAAAGAAAAGGCACAGCAATGTGAGGCCATTGTGAGGACAACACCACAATTCGTTAACTGTAATACTGTCATGGACCCAGCAATAGTAGTTAAGAAGATGGCAGATACAGAAGGTGCCAAAAAAAATGCATAAATATTTTCAGAAAGAAAAAAAAAACTGTATTAAAACTGTAAGACTCAGTATCTACTGATATTGTTTGCTATATTGCATATTGTATCTTATATCTCTTATAATTGCAGAAAGCAAACATGATTTGAGTATTACAATTTTAACACAGTTTTTTCCTTTCTTAAAATATGTGTACATTTTTGGGGGCCCTCTGTATATTGGCTTGGATTTGCAACGTACAGTTTCCTCAAAATGTTCTTTCTTATCAAGGGAGAGAAGAAAGTTCTTTTTGCCAAAGGCAACTTGCCTTGAGTAGTCTCATAGAACTACAAAGATCCATGCCAAAACTAGACTTGAAGGCATATCACCTTCCACAAACCATGCTGTATCAATATAGGAGATAGCCTTTAAGCTACTTAATACCTTACAGGCCTTCTTCAGTGGCAACTTTTAATATCCTTAAGGTTATCTAACACCAGTCTGTGTTAAAAATCAATATATATCCATAAAGATTATATATGTGATAATATATATGTATAAATTGTATTTTTTCCATAATCCTCTTTTACTTAGATTACATTCTCATTCTTTCTAAAACACTCTAGGACCTACTTAAAATACCCTTCTATTTCCCATTTGTGGGTGCTTCTAATAAAGTAAATAGTCCCAGGATCCTTCCAGTCAGAGGATTAAAGGCCCAGACAGTCTAATTACTTTGTATATGGGAACTCAGTGATGTCTGTCAGCTTTTGAGTTGGGATGACAGAGATTCCAGAAGATTTTTATTTGTGTGTTTTCCTCTACACCGTGGTATCTTTAGATGCTGAATGCAAATCTTATGAAGGCAGGAATTTTGTCTATTCCCCTCATGGCTGTATCTCTATGCCTAGAAAAGTCTATAGCATATAGTAAGTACTCAATTAGTATTTGGTAAAACTGTATGTACAAATTTCACAATATAAGTCAAAAGAGAAACACAAATTTTCAGATCAGAATAATAGCATATTGAAGCAGGATGCTGGGAAAATAAAATAACCCCAAGGATAAGTAATTTTTTTAACATTTGCCTCAAAGTTAAACGCATTATTTTCTGGATATATTACTTATATATTTTATATATGTTTTATACAACATATACATTATTAAAATATTATAATCTCTGTGAACTTTTTCAAAAGGAATATATCCTATAGTGGAATGTGGAGGCAATTTATAATTCTGTAGCTTTTTTTTATTATTAAATCATAGGTGTGTATATTAATGCGCTCATGGGGTACATGCTGGTTTTATATACAATTTGAAATATTTTCATCAAACTGGTTAATGTAGCTTTCACAGCATTTTCTTAGTTATTGTGTGAAGACATTTATATTCTACGTGTAGTAAATTTCACATGTACCCTTGTAAGATGCACCGTAGGTGTGGTCCCACCCATAACCCTCCCTCTAGCCAGCCTCTCCCCTCCCCTCTCTCTCCCCTTTCCCCATATTCTTGGGTATAATTGGGTTATAGCTTTCATATGAAAGCCATAAATTGTTTTCATAGTAGGGATAAGTATATTGGACACTTTTTCTTCCATTCTTGAGATACTTTGCTACGAAGAACATTTTCCAGTTCCATCCCCGTAACCATGAAGGAGGTAAAGTCTCCATCCTTCTTTAGGGCTGCATAGTATTCCATGGTGTACATACACCACTCTGCTATAA
>CAUYQV010077600.1:0-24987 GCA_963574575.1 Galagoides demidoff
AGCAGGGCCTCTGCAGCCCCTCAACGCAGTGTGTGACCCTGAGACTGTGCCCGGGCAGCAGGGCCTCTGCAGCCCCCAACGCAGTGTGTGACCCTGAGACTGTGCCCAGTGGCAGTAGGGCCTCTGCAGCCCCCCAACGCAGTGTGTGACCCTGAGACTGTGCCCGGTGGCAGCAGGGCCTCTGCAGCCCCTCAACGCAGTGTGTGACCCTGAGACTGTGCCCGGGCAGCAGGGCCTCTGCAGCCCCTCCATGCACTGTATGAGCCAGGGCCTCAGTACAGTCAGTCAGTGGACAGCAAGATGAAGATTCCCACATTCCACAGGGGGGCAGAGAGCAGGCAGTCAGCATGGTAAAAAGTCGGAAGTGACAGGTGGAGGGATGGAGCCTGAGGGAAAGGACTGGGGCAGGGCAGACGGGGTGGGGTGCTGTCTGGAATGAAACTCACAGAGGTCTCTCTAGGAAGGGGCTGTTTGAACAAAGATGAGAAGGAGTCAGCCTGGGAGGAATGGAAGGAGGAGCATTTTGGAAATGGAAAAAATGTGGGAAAGGCCCACGAAGGAAGAATGGGAGGCTAGCAGCACGAGCAGGGTCCCTCGGAGCAGCCTTCACCGGGTAGGGAGGGACAGCTTCACAGCCCACTACGGTGCTGAGCTCATCTCTGGGATTGGGGGCAGGGAAGGCGGGACCTTGTTACCAAGCACCTCAGACCAGCCTGCAGCCCTGACCAAGTCTCAGGCAGACCCGGGGAAGCCTGCAGAAAAAGCTGCTCTTTAAAGGAGGCGCTATTGCGGGAGACACAGCCTTGCTCAGTCCCTGCCAGGGCAGGAGCAGAGCCGGGAGCTATGAAGCAGGCTCTTGGGAAGGCCACATGGTGGAAGCAGGCCTGCCTGCTGTGCTCAGGTAGCACAAATGAGGGTGTGAGCAGGGTGATCAAGAGGAAGAGTAGCAGAGCCTCAGAGAAACGAGGGTTTGGGGTAGGACTGAGGGTCCTCAGCTACGGCAAGGGCTTCAGCTTTTCACTCTGAGTGGCATGAATTTACCCCCAGTGAAAAGCACTGGGTGGTTCTGAGCAGACATGACTCATTTCTGTTTAAGAGCATCACTCTGGCCTCTCCACTGGAAATTGGTGGTAAGGAGGGCAGGGTAAAGGCAAGGGACGCACTAGGATGGCCTGCGGGGTCTAGGTGAGAGCCAGGGGGCCAGGTGAGGGTAGGGGGACCTAGTAAAGGCTGGGGGAACCAGGTGAGGGCAGGGGGACCAAGTGAGAGCCAGGGGGCTAGGTAAAGGCTGGGGGACCAGGTGAGGGCAGGGGGACCAGGTGAGGGCCGGGGGTTCAGGTAAAGGCTAGGGGACCAGGTGAGAGCCAGGGGGCTAGATGAAGGCCGGGGGACCAAGGGAGGGTGAAGGTACCAGCTAAGGGCCAGGGACCAGGAGAGGGTCAGGGGACCAAGGTAGAGCCAGGAGGCTAGGTGACGAGCTGGGGCCCAGGTGAGGGCTGGGGGAGACCCAGGAGGCTAGGTGAAGGCAGGGGGACCAGGTGAGGACCAGGAGTCCAGCTAAGGGTCAGAGGGCCAGGTAAGGGCTGGGCAGCCAGGTGAGGGCTGGGGGTGCAGGTGAAGGCCAGTGGGCCAGCCAAGCTGGCATGTCTGTGTGGGAGGAAGAAGTGACAAGATGGCCCAAGGACTGCACATGGAGGGTAAGGGAGAGATGGAGGTTGCATGTTTCCGGTCGGTGGTGACAAAGCACCACCAACTGAGGGACCTACACAACCGAGTATCACCCAGTCACTGTCCTGCTGGCTGCAGGTCTGACATCGCTGTTGGTTCCTTCCTGTGGCCACTCTCCCAGCTTCTGGCAGGCTCTGGCCTCCCATGGCCTGTCCCTGGCTTTTTCCCCCTGTATTGATTTTGTCTCCCCTTGTGCAAGTCTGTCTGCGTCTAAATTTCCCTCTGTAAAGACGTCAGTTACACTGAATTACAGCCTACTTTCATGGCCTCCTATTTACTTAACCACCTGCAAAGACCCTATTTCCAGATAAATTGACATTCACAGACACTGAGGGTTGTAACTTCAACACTTTTAGGAGGACACAATTCTACCTATAACAGGATAAATCCAAGACTTTTGAACTAAACAACTAAAAGGATGGAGTTAATTGTGTAGACATGAATCAAGATTCAGGAGACAGGCTGGACACAGTGGCTCATGCCCGTAATCCCAGCACTCTGAGAGGCCGAGGTGGGCAGACTGCTTGAGGTCAGGAGATTGAGACCAGCCTGAGCAAAAGCTAGACCCCACCTTTACTAAAAATAGAAACATTAGCTGGGTACGGTGGTGGGCACCTGTAGTCCCAGATACGCGGGGAGGCTGAGGCAGGAGTTCTGCTTGAGCCCCGGAGTTTGAGGTTGCTGTGAGCTAAGATGATGCCACAGCACTCTACCCAGGAGACACGGTGAGACTCTGTCTCAAAAAACAAAAACAAATAAAAACAAAGTTCAGGAGACAGGTCTGGGCTAAAGATATAAATTGGGGGGTTGTCAATATATAAATGAACAATATTTGAACTCATAATGCTAGCTAAGATAAAGAAGATGGAGGGAAGGAATGAGCCCTTGAAATCCCAAAGTTAAAGTAGAGGAGGAAAGAAACCACCGCAGGCGATGGAGAGTGACCCAAAGGATGGGGGGAAAAGCCTGGGAGATGTGGTTTGCCATCTATGGAGCACTGAGCGCAGAACAGGCACTGTGGTCCATTCGGTACACCTTATCACTTATTTCAACAACTCTGCAAAGAAAATGTTACAAAATATTGTGCAAATAAGCCGCATAAACTGAGAGAGAGGAATGTACTTAGGGCAGCCCGGAGCCACCAGCTACGCCCCCCAGGTTCAATCCCCGAACCTCTTTCTCTCTAGCTCTGCAATCTTTGCAAAGTACTTTGTCTCTCTTTTCCTCAGTTTCCTCAGTGACTAAAAGTAACAGTCCCTCCCCCGTAGGATTTTTGTAAGAATCCCGTAAGGTAAAACTCTGAAAAAGGAAAAGAATTACCATATCATTGCCCGTTGCCTAAGAAAATGTCTGTAAATTAAGTACGTTAAAAGTCACACAGCACCTAGGAAGCAAAGAGAAGATTTGAACCGACGATTTTCTGCCTTCAAAGTTCTTCCTGTTCCTACCATTTCACAGCGAATATGACTCTTTCCTAAGCATTCCCATAGATTAATTAATCTAATTAGGGAAACTGATCATTTGGAAAAATGGAGAGACAGTTCTGAAAGGCTGCATTAAAGATGTTTTACTAAATAAGAAATGAAGTTTTGAGAGGCTAAGTTGTCATGCAAATGTGAAAGCCATAAAACCAAGAAGCACAAGAGAGCCTGGCCCCTCCATCTGGGATAGGCACAGTCGCCTTGTCAGGGTCTCTTTCTGAGCAACGGAGCCCTTGCTGTGAGCTTTTTAGGGGAACTAAGATAAAGGCCTTTGCCTCTCTCTCTTTCTGCCTTACCTGGAAGTTCTTACCATCAGGGGCAGGATGACCATGAATGTCTGTTTAAAGTCTGTGCTGAAAAAGTAATCAGAGAGAATCAGTGTAGGACATGTTCACAAGCCCTTGGTTGAAGAGGACTGAAACCAGAACAATCAGTATCAAAGACAATGGGGAAGTCAAGGGCAGTGGCTGTGAGGGAAGAGGCCTTTCATGCTGATTATGAAGAGGCCAAGTCATCCCAAGCAAAGTTTCAGTAAAGCAAAGAGAACAGTTTCCAAAGATCCACAAGCCTGATGACAGGATGACAGAATAAAGGCCAGAAGAAGAATCATGGAAAGTAGAGGTGGCCTGAATGAATCAGGTTCAAGTAGCTAAAGAGAAAATTAAACGAAGGAAAAGAGGATCATAAATCTTACGACTGACGAGGCCTGTGGCATCATCTCCTTGAATAGCTTTATACATGAAGGGGCCCAGGCCTCAGAGACATCCGGAGACTTGTCCAAGTCCTCACATCTGAATGCTGGCTGAGCCAGAACGGAAAGGACCAGGTCGTAAGTGAAGGGTCGATTCTGACAGGTTTAGAACACCGAAGACATGTCCGAAAAAGAGGAACCAGTGGTTTGAGGAGAAAGAGAGAGAAGTTTATTACTTTGCCAGCAGAGGAGGAAAATGGCAGATGGTGCTCTCAAAATCCAAATTCCTGCTTTCTGAGCAGAAGCATAGGGCTTTTAAAAGTCCTGGTCCCAGGATCCTATCTTGGGCCAAGACAATCTTGTGGCCTCTGCCCAGATTCAACCCATCTTCAGCTGAAAAGATCTTGTGACCTCCATCCAGATGATTCCCTTGAACTGTCTCCTCTGATACAAAGAACAGAGACATTCCCTGCCCCCCCCAGACCACTAGCTCAGAGCAGTGACATGGGTTTCAGTTCCCAAAAAGTTGGAGAGACAGGAAATACTTTTGCCCTTTTTTTTTAGACCATTCCCTCTGCAACAAACTTACTGACTGATCTTTACTTTGAAAAAGGAAGAAAGACTATAAAATCTATATGGAAGGTTCAGGTGGGAATTAAACACCAAAAGACATGTTGGCCAGGCACAGTGGCTCACACCTGTAATCCCAGCTCTTTGGGAGGCTGAGGCTGGTGGATCCCTTGAGCTCAGGAGTTCGAGACCAGCCTGAGCAAGAGCAAAACCCCATCTCCACTAAAATTAGAAAAATTAGCCAGGTGTGGTGGTGGGTACCGGTAGCTGCAGTTACTCAGGAGACTCAGGTAGGATTGCTGCTTGAGCTCGGGAGTTTGAGGTTGTTGTGAGCTATGATGATGCCACAGCATTGTACCCAGGGTGACAGAGTGAGACTCTGTCTAAAAAACACCACCACCACCAAAAAGACACCTTACCCTCTGCAGCACAGTAAAAAACACAGGATGAAGAACCAGAGAGTAGGGACTCGTGAAACACCGTCCCTCATTCTGCTTGAAAAAATATAAGGGAAGACCTTTGAGAACTGCCACCGTGGATAGAGCATTCCTAAATTTAATGTTTGAGTGTAGGGAGCCTTTGAAATCTACAAATTACTTTATGAAGTAAAAAGAAAAAATAATTATCTGTAAAAGGAGAAATAGCTCAAATGTTTGTTTTTTTCTAAACAGCTATTCCACATTTTTTGTTGAAGAAGCAAACTATATACTAAATTAAGCCTTATTTTATATATATATAAAAAAATTCTTGGATGACTACCATGGTGTGGACTAGGGAATTCAGCTCGAAATTTATAGCATTTATATAGAGTTTTTTTCTCCGTATTTCTTATGTTTGTATTGCAGTAATGAAGAAATATGGAAGCCGTCTGGTGGCCAAATAATATCTGTAAATTCCCATGGATAAAGCCTCCCCTTTATATTTCAAAGTTATTAAGTTCAAGTCCGGTTATGGTTCTACTTTTATGAGTTTTTCCCCCATCGATGCAATTATTGATTGATTAATTCTTATTGGCTTTCTAAAGTAGAAAAAAATTACGGCTGAAATAAAATACTTCATGGAAAGGAAAAAGTAAAGTACTTATAAAGTGAAGATTTGAGAGGAGAGGTAAACCCTTGACTCTGGACATCCAGCTCTCTTGGGCACAGGCAGTCCTGAAACCAGGGGACACTTGGCTGAGGCGTGGGTTCAGGAGGCACCAGCATTGCCTGCCAGGCTCTTGCAGGACAGTGATGGCCCTGAGCAAGGCACAGCCCACACAGCACCAGCAGCCCCTCGGCTCACTCACCTCTCCATCAGTGGGAGCTGAGGCTTGGGGAAGTCAAAAGACTTGCCCAGCGTCACACAGGGAGACGTGACAAACCCAGAATTCAAACCGACTATTTCCTCTCTCGAATGCTGTCTGTCTCTCTTTTTTCTTTCTACTTCTTTTTTTTTTTTTTATACTTCTGACCTAAGCCAAATGAAGTGTTCCTGTAGTGGTGGCCAAAGGTTTGATGCAGATGTAGTTACGCTCGTCACAATCTGTGATCCGGACAAGAGCCAGGAGGTCAGACAAGTTGCAAGCTCCTCTTTGAAGGAAGACATTGCCTTAACCACAAATAGAAACCAGAAACTATTTTTCCTGTGGGCTCCATAGCTGTCTTACCAGATTCACCTCAGAAACGGCAACTTCTTTGGCTCCGAGGATCAGAATGTACATTTGGAAATGGTGGGGGAAGGGAATATCAATTCCCCAGCATCAGAGTCAGTATTTTTACCCCCGCAATAACTTGGTGTCTGTCTGTATTGGTAAAGCCCTCTCTCAGATAGAGAGCAGTCTTAGAGGTTCACCTGCCTCCTGAGTACAAAAATACTCAGGAGGGGGAGCAGGCACTTCCCTGGAGAGGGAGCTCATAGCCACACGAGACCTTGAACCTGGGAGAGATCAATAAAAGCCTGTGTCTACATAACTAGTCTCCCATATTGCACACTTGGGAGATTGTAGTCTAGGAAGAAAGTGCAGACCAGGGCTAGAGCAAAATTACATACATGAAATAAATTTCATAGCTAAACATGCTTCATTAAAATGTCTAAGTTCAATGCTGGTACGGGAGTTCACACCTGTAATCCTAGCACTCTGGGAGTCCCAGGAGAGTAGATTGACTGAGCTCAGAAGTTCAAGACCACCCTGAGCAAGAGCAAGACCTCATCTCATTTTCTAATAATAGAAAAACTAGCCAGGGGTAGTGGCAGGTGCCTGTAGTTACAACTACTTGGGAGGCGGAGGCAGGAAGACCATTTGAACCCAGAAATTTGAGTTTGCTGAGAGCTGTGACACCACACTACTCTACTTAGGGTGACAGAGTGATATTCTGTCTCCAAAAAAAAAAGTCTAAGTTCAACTATATGAAATTTCCTTTGGGGGAAGGTCAAAATGATTGAATTATAGCTATTTCACATGTTCAACTTAATGCATGCACCATAACTCCATGTGGAATGTCTATCAACTGGTGATGATGGACCAAACAAGCTTACTCACTTTAAGTCCCTATGATCTTAAAAATTACAACTCTTTTTCCATATTTATAATTTCTAAATCCAAAATATCCATTAATTGTTTAACAATAACTAATTTCTAAATCCAAAATATCCATTAATTGTTTAACAATAACTAAAATACAAATGAAGATGTCCACATTGGACTAGGGCTAGTCATGACTTTATAGTTATGCACTTGATTTTGCTTCTCTTTTTTTGCAAAATTCTAAAATTTGTGCCTATATTTTTTCTTCCAAAATTTTTTCTACTCAAACGAACTCAGTGTACTCTGGAGAAATATATTGGACTAAGCATTAGATGGTATTTCAAGAAACATGGAGTAATAAGACAAGAATTGGTGGAAGCTGAGTCTGTCTTATCATGCCACATACAAGAGAAGGCCTGTGGCTCCAATGCCCCTGAATGTGCCACATCAATTCTTACTTACGTGCCTCTCCTCCTCATGTGGTTCACATCTTTTTTTTTTTTTTTTTTTTTTTTGCAGTTTTTGGCTGGGGCTGGGTCTTGAACCTGCCACCTCCAGCATATGGGTCCAGCACCCTACTCCTTTGAGCCACAGGCGCTGCCCAGTTCACATCATTCTTAATGCTCTCCTCACTCATAGAACCCAAAATATTTTCATGAAATATTCTTTTGTTGTTGTTGTTCAAACAGACTCTCACTCTGTCCCCTGAGTAGAGTGCCATGGTGTCATCATAGCTCACAGCAATGTCAAACTCCTGGGCTCAAGTGATCCTCCTGCCTCAGCCTCCTGAGTATCTGGGACTACAGGTGCTCCCCACAACACCCAGCTAGTTTTTTTATTTTTGTAGAGACAGCATCTCTCTCTTGCTCAGGCTGGTCTTGAACTGCTGAGCTCAAGCAATCCACCTGCCTCAGCCTCCTAGAGAGCTGGGATCACAAGCATGAGCCACCAGGCCCAGCTCCTTTATTCCTCTGGGTGATGTGTTGTTCTATCTCCCTCAGTCTCTACCTATAATTTACTTTTAATCTCTTCATTAGTGTAGCTAGTGCATGCATTTTATTAGTTCTGATAGTCTAGACACATTGTGATTCTCCTCTTTGCTTTGGGATACCTCAAATAGTGTTCATCTCACAAGAGGTGTTTGAGAAGCTACAGAAGGAATGGGTGTTATTAAGATGTAACAGGCATAACCTCTGTGCTTTAAACATTTATAGAAGATAAGTCAACATTTAAGTATTCTAATCTACTTCTAAATCATAAAGATATTAAAGATACAAGATGGCAAAAGATTACATAAATAGTGTATACAGTTTTTAAAATGCTGTGTTTTCTTCAAAACAGTCAGGAAGGACTTCCACCTAACTTCCATTTAGTCAAGTGGAAGTTGGAAGCAGGATTGGACTTTGGTAGGATTTGGGGAGCACATATTGAGAATTTATCATTGGGCCTGAAAAAGGAACAAAGATGGTCCGAAGGGACGTGACCGAAAACTCTGCACTTTGTCCATGAAGCCACTTTAGAAGAATCAGGACAAGTGGTTGAGGAGAAGAAAAAAGAAATGTGTTGCTTTTCTGGCAAAGGAGGAAAATAGCAGGTTGTTGTCTCAAAAATCCAAATTGATTAATCCCATAATCCCACTTGGAGCTAAAACAATCTTGTGACCTCCACCCAGATTAATCCCCTCTTCCGGGATTCCTTTGAGCTGTCTCCTGTGACACAAAGATCAAAATGCCCAGCCCCTCCCCCTCCTGGCCATGGGCCTGAGACAGAGATGGAGGTTTCAGTCTCTGAAGAAAGAAGCCATTTTTTTTCCAGACCATTCTCTCTGTAACAAAAGACTGGAACAGGGATAGACTTTAGGAGGAAAGGTTTAGCATGATTATGCAGATGTTACTCCCCCAGGCTTCTGCAGAGAGGCACAGGGAGCTGGCCCAGGAGAGCCGCTCCACTTGTTCTCATCAGGCACTGCCCTGGGATGAGACCCTGGAGTAAGAGGCCCCACAGCCTGGGGTGGAATGTTAGGTGATATGAAGGGGGGAGTGGGTTTTACCTGGAGAGGAGACCACAACCACTCAAGACCTTGAACCTGAGAGAGATCAATAAAGTCCTATGTGTGCAGAGCCCAGGAGGGAGCCAAGCTGGGGTCCGTAATAAATACCAGTGAGAGTTCAGAAAACCATACCGAAGACGACAGTGGCTCTCAAAGAAGTAATAGTAAAGCAGTGAAAGATGATTTCAGAGATGGGATTAAGCAGAATAAAATTAACTGAGCCAAAATAGCAAAAAGACCCCATTGAACAACAACAGAATAAGAACTACTGTGATGTCTTAGAGAGGAAAGGGGTCAGTGCAGGACAGAAGTGTGTCCCCCAACAGGAAAAACAATGAAAAATTAGATTCTTGGTAGGTGCCTTTGGGAAGGGGATAGATGTACAATATTGAAAAGGAAGGTAGCTTCATTTTAAAGAATTTTAAAGAAACCTCCTTTTACAAAGAATGATTAGACTCAAGCTACTTCCCTTCAGTCAGAGGCTCTCCCCAAGAGTAACTCAGACACTCCTGGAGCTCCATTAATCTCTTTTGGTCCCTAGAGCGCCATTAAGTACAGGCAGCAGTAATTTACTAAATTGCATACTCGAAGCCTGAAAGAGTTAACGCGGCTCCGAAAGTGCCTAACATTTACCCAGGGAGTAATTTACACACTGGAAGCATCTGGCTGAATATGGATTCAATTGTTTACTGTACTGCGTTCTCACAGAAAGGAGGTCACATGCTTTCTCTTACTGAAAAGTTCTGGGGAACAATTTTTTTCATTTAAAAATATATGCACCAACTGCCACACTCTCTTTCTGTAATCTGTTTTCATAGCGCTAAAAAGAAAAGATGTTGCAAGAAATAAACTTAGTTTCTTTGATTTGTCCGAGCAAACGACTGTCTTAATTTTGCCTTTGTTACCTAAAGGTTTAGGGGTTAAATAGGTTTGAAGTGATACCAAGAAACCAGTAGAATTGGGAGCCATCTTTATTTCCTCTCTGGAAGAGGTCATTCTGTAGATTTGCACAAATGTTGGCATTTTACTTCTGGGTGCACCAGGCTATTTTAACGCAGTGCTTTTTAATAAAGAAGAGAAGGGGAAGACATTCGCAGGGGAGGCAGTGCCGGGTTCCTCTCAGCCACGGTGCAGGAGCTCCCAAGTTCAGGGTGCTCCAATGTTAGCAGAAGCATCTGCACACATATTAATATCATTAAAAATTCCGTCTGCACGTTATACCCCAGCACCACGGACAGTATGTTACAGGGAGAGAGGGAGGTCTCACTTATAAAAAAATCTTGTCACCTGAGGCGAGGGGTACCAGCAAACCAACAAGTGAATGTGAATTCAGGACTTTACGAGAGGGGCTTATGAGATAGCTTTTAACTGCCAACATAATGACACCCTTTCCCAAGGTAGCTGAGAGCCAGGGCTCAGTATGTAATTGCCTATATTATGTGTCTCAAGTGGAAATATTCTCAATCAGCATCTTCTGTCTGAGTTGCAGAAATGTGTGATCATTTTTATTAATATTTTATTCATTTACTTAGAAACTCTAGGGCTACTAGGTCTCATTGTTCTTTGTTAAATTAGGTTAAAGTTCATTTTATCTTTTCAAAAAAGCTTATTAAGTGTAGTTACCAATGTACACACAAGTTGTCTTGTTAGAGGATTTGATTTTTTTAATAATACTTTGTTCCTTATCAACTATATTTCCTATGTGATATTTTGTTTCTCCTGATTAGTTGATATGCTGTAAGACTGACTTTTCAGGTAAAATAATGTTTATTCTTTAGATTTACTTCAAATAAATGTTATACAGCAATATTGAACACAGACAAATTCTCCTGTAGTTTTAATGTAAAAAACTCTTCTCAAAAATCCCAGATCTTTGTACTCTGGATGTGTGCAATACGAAAGGAAGTGTTTTAAAAACATGTGATGAGATCCCCCCTTGATCTCTACTCTTTGAAATGAGAAATAATTTTTTTCACTCTGATTGTCCTAGTCGATATGAGTCTCAATTCTCACGTGTGTTTTAACTGTGAATCTACCTTCTCAGTGATGGAATAATGCTCCCCATTGCTACAATCCTTCTTCCCACCCCCACTCCTCTGGCTGTCCCCTTTTTCGTCTGTAGGTCTCCTAAAGCTTCCTGGAGTCTCTTTAATCCTCCTTGGTTCTTTGCATTTTCCTCTGATCTCAGAACAGTTTGGAAGCATGCTGCATTCCTGACAGCCCTTAGGCCACCTCTCTCTCTCTCTCCCCTCTTCACTCATTCTATTGCTAACATGTTGTGTTTAGTACAAACACATGTAAATAAACATATGCACAAAATTATTGATGCATATATTGTATCTGCGTAAATGTTCTTTTTGCCATGAATTACAGAGCAATTTATAGAAAATGTATGCCTATAACAGTCATATAAAATAAGGAAATGTGAAATGGTATTATTTTCTATTCTATGGATTTTTAAAGATATTCAGGAAGAAAACAAAAGTGACTTCTTGTCTAAAATTCTCCTGTGTTGTTCTCACATGCTTTGAATGATACATTCAGCATCATTTACTCACAGTATGCATATATATGTGTTTCATTTCGTTGTGTTTAAAAAAACAAAACCTTTTGCAAAGGATTATGAACCATATATTATTTGCCCATTAACCTAAAGCCAAATGGGAACGAGCAACCTGTTCTAAAGCAAAGTAATCTCCAGTAAATTGCCGAGTAACAATATTTCAGATTACTAAAACGTTAATGTACTAAGGCTTAAATGTTAAAAGAATGCCAAAACCTCATAGGCTTTTTATGGCTTGCTTTTTGTCTAAAACAAGCTGCGTGTGTGTACGTGTGTGTGTTTGTATGTGTGTTTGTGTGTGTATGCCTTTAAAAGAAAGACATGCATTTGACTAGGAATGTGTACATTGCTATAAGAAAGTAAAAATAATTCACTAGAGAATTAGGGAGAAGCCTTTTAAACAGAAGAACAAAGAAATAGAATTCTACTGGGAAAGAACGATCACTGCACAATCTCTGCTCTGGCCAATAGTGACGGCTACTGATGGGAGGACATCAAATAACATCCGTAGGAAAACGGAAATGTTCGTTCACTCTTACGTGTCTCCATTCTTCACCTGAATGGTAGTTCATTTCTTTCAGAAAGGTAGTATCTCAGCACGTAAGTAGGTGCTTGGCTGCTCCCCCAAATTTCATGATAGAATTTATATAATAGCATATTTTTACATGGTGATATTTATAAAAGAAAAAGAATCAAATGCATGTGAAAATTCCACGCCCCCAGAACATCCCATGCTCCCTGGAAACTCCCCAAGCTTTTATTGTAACAAACCAGCTAAGGTTCCCATGGAGAAAAAACAATGGACTAACATAGGAATCTCAGGACACGTACCTTTTATCTGCAGGAAGCTGAGACTGCTATAGTGATATCAGGTCATTAATCATCACTAGGTAAAATAATCCTCATCCCTGAAATAGGCAGAGATTATTCTCTTGGTTTTATGAATGAAGAGAGGGGATTACAGTTTAAAAGTCTCACCAAAAACCACATCAGCAGAGCCATAAGAGAAACTTATAATACAAGTCCTAGGTCTACGCACGACCCACTCTTGCTTTAGTATCTGCATAAGCAGAACACTGGGAGTAAACCTCAGGTTGGATAACAGATGTATCCTAGAAAAATGTTTGCAAATTAAATGTTTGTCAGGCAAATTTTACTTAAAATAAATAATGAACAATGCAAAGAAACAAACCTTGGATTTTTTCCCCCAATGTAAACAATCCTTAAGTACCCTGCATAACTCTCCATCATTACCTGTTTTACAGCTTCTGAGAATGGTCTAATGGTTGTTTTAATGCAAATACAGCTTTTAAAGCAATACTTCCCCCTTGGCTCTTCCAGTTAAGATATCCTTGTAGTTTTCTTTTCCTACCTTAGTTACCTGCATCTTTTTTCTTTCGTTCTTCTGTGCATTTTGTACAAGCCTCAGTTGAGAACTGAGCCAATAGTCTCCACCCAAACACTTGAGAAGACCCCCTAGCCCCAGTCAAACTGTATCACTGGATGGGCTACAGATTCACAGTATTCTGTGAGCGCTCTACCCTAGTTTCAGTTTCTCTTATCTACCTAAAGCATTTCCTATTCCCCTAACGTCTGCCAGCCTCCTCTTCCTACTGCACTAACAACGCCAAGCCAGCTGCTGTCCCTCGCCTTTTCTCTACCACACTTTAAAAACATTCATCTCAATTCGCTTCCCCCTCTCCCTTTTACTTGAAGAGCAAATGTCCCCGCTGCGCAGGCTTCTCTGTGCATGTCCTTGCCCCCACCCCAGCCTGCCTTCCCGCAGTCTCATCTCCTCTGCAGCCCGTTCCTCTGGCATGTTTAGCCTCGTCCAAGGGCTCATTCCAGTTCTGCTCTATTGCTGCCAACACTTTGTGGGGTTTGTTCGTTCCTAACCCCAATCTTTAGTGTTGTCTCAAAACAATGAATAACATCTTCATCTCCAAAGTGTTATAAGATGCTTGCTCCCTTCTTGCTCCAAAATGTCTTCTCCCCGCCCCCAACTCACAGTCCAGTCTCATCTTTCTTATCATCTCCCTGTGAATGTTCAAGCTTGTAGGTTAATTCTCCTCTCCTGCAGTATGCTTCCTGAGGGTCTGTGCCTAGATCTCCCAGATCCCTACAAGATTAACAGCATGAACTTAGGAAATCATAGGTAGCCACTAAACAATGACATGAGCAGACATCTAGAGACCCAGAAAGGTGTTTATTTGCATAGAATCTAGTGGGAAAAATGAGAAAAAAATACTATAAAGAAATTTGCCAAAACATGAGCAGCAGTTATGGTGCAATGATAAGAGAATGAGCACATTTTATTTTCTCCCAAAGTTTCTACAAAGCCGATGAGCCCTAAATCCTTATCTCCAATTGTATCATACCCCCCTTGAAGTCCCAACAGAATTTCAAAGCCACCCTATCCCAAAACAAAACTCATCAAATTTTAACCTGACCCAGCCTGCCTTCTACCATTTCCTGTTTCATCCCTGACCTCAATCTACTTCTCTGGACATTTCTCCCTTCTATTCTCTACCAAGGTCACGGAGTTAGAAAGTGGTAAAGTCAGAATTTGAATCTAGGCTGTCTGACTCCAGAAGTCCTGCTCTTTCCATCACCCCAAGCCCCTGGCAATCAGGAAATGCGAACAAAGCTTCCTTTGCAATTGTGTAAGGGGATCTGATAAGAAGAAAAACCACGGAGCCCCTGAGAGCAGGATAAAAGGCTGCTCCCTCTTCCTCCTGCACCACACCTGACTGTAGAGCTAAACAATCTTTTTCTCAGTTTGATACAGATTCAAAGGAATTGTGCTTCCCAGTTCCTCAGGTTGACAATCCTTTTACACAGCCTTGGCTGTTTTTCACTTGATCCATTTGGCCACAGGTTACAACTGAGACCTGAGTAACTGGAAACGTACTCTCTAACTATGTACACGGCGCTGTCCTTCGCCTGCCATTTAAAATGCAGACCTTCAGCAGAATCACCTTTCGATTTAGTTATTTTTCTAAATTTCTGTCAGACAACAACATAAGGAAAATGTCATAGCTGAAATACACATTTCCAGTTTCCTTTAGCTTAGCAGTGCTGAGCAAAAAAAAAATATATATATATATATATATGTATATGTATATGTATCGCCTCTCTCGCTCTCTCTGCTTGGCAACGTTCGAGCAAATGTAATAAGGGCGGAAGGAAGTCATGGAGCTCACGGAGCAAAGCATTGACAAGCAAAATGTGGAAGGGACAGAGAAGTTAGAGAATGTTAAGATCGAAGAAAAACAGAAGGACAAAGGAGAAGTGAAAATGTGGGCAGGTTAGTAATTAAATGGCATAAGGAGTTAACCAAGGAAATGGATTGTTTAAAAAAAAAGAGAGAGAGAGTCAAAAGAAATTAAAACTCCCAACCCAATTTCCAAAAGAAATAGGATCCCTCCCTCGCCTCTTGTCCTCACGCCCCTGGTGTCTCTGCAGCCTCTCCATCTCATTTCATCTCACTCCTTCCCTCACCGCCGTATCTCTTTACTGCTTGAACTTCCTAATGTTCTTCAATTCCTTTCACTTGATTTTATGTTGCCTGTATCATATTTCCTGCTGTGCCATCATTATCATAGCCTAGTTCTCTCCACATAATACATCATCTTAAATCTTTCCATTTTTAATCATCGTCCTCGGTTAGCAGCCCCTTACCTCTCACTTTGCTAATCCTCCACTGAGCTGTGGCTGTCACCCGTGTGGGGACTTTAATTCAGCAACAGCTCTTTCCACTCCCTCTGACTCTTGACTGATATAATCTGCAGAAACCAGTTGGTGACCACCAAAGCTGGGGGCAGAGCTGCTGTTTCTGCAGCCACCGTCTCTCTGTGGGAGATGATGATGATGAGAGAATAATATTATCCAGCACTAATGGACTACAGACTATGTGCCAGGTGCCTCTCTAAACATTTTACATGAAATTCTTACTTGAACCTCACAAATCTCCTTCCAAAGTGGCACCATAATGAATCACAGTTTCTAAATGAAGAAACTGAGGTGTAGGTATGTAAGGAATTTGCCCAGTGTCACATGATTCTGTTGCCATGGGTATAATTGTTGATTAGAGAACTGAAATGGAGCCTGCGCTTCCTCCTTACAGTGTCCTCTCTTGAGGACCTCAGGACACAGGTATCGATACTGAGCAGAAATGCCAAGGACATCAGTATCCTGGGACTATGCACATCAACAATCTTCAAATTTGAGAGTTTCCTAACCATGGGGGCCCTCCTTGAGTAGTTGGGACCCTCCTTCAGTAGTTGGGACATCTTTGCCTTATTGTCTTTCATAAGATTTTTAATTATCTTGCATTAGGCCCTGCCCTTAAGACCCCCAAATACCATGTGTTTGTTTATTAATTTAAGCCAGTCATTCTAGTTACAATGTTGACTTGATCAGGACACCCTGGCAGTGCCCCATGACAACCAGAGTGAAGCAGACCATGGAGCAAGAGGGGGACCCTGCTCAGGGAAGAACAATTTCCCAGGACAGGCAACTGTCCAGAAATGCACAGGGACAGATGCTGAGAGAACTGGGCACAGTGCTGTGTCTTGAGACACGAGAGATTCATGCAGGATGGAGATGGTTTTGTCTTGCCGGTTTCAGCTGCTGGAGCTGGGTAGCAAGGATAAAGTATGCAAAATTGTGGGTTAGAAGCTGCTAGAAAAGATCTTTAAATTTTTTCTTTAGCAGTTTTCTGGAGAATAATTCTGGTATCTCACATACAACATCTCAGTTGTTGATGTTAAGAGATGGATGTTAAGCCAAACTGGCTGTCTATGCACATGAAATAAAAGAGCCACACCGTCATCAGTCAGTGTATGTTAGCTGTTCTCCTCATTAATGATAGCAATCTACTGCATGCAGCTTTGGGGTACTAACTAGCCAGCATATTATAAATGAATAGATACATCCCACCAAAACCTATTTGGGAACACTTACATCTGAAAAAACAGCAAATAAGTGACTCGAGCAGTTAAAGAGTAGGTAGGTCTTAATTAGGTAAAATGTGATATATAAATGTTTTTATGAGAAATATATGTAATATTGCTGGTTTCAGATAGAGTATTAAACTTTCTAAAAGCAGGCTGAGTGTTATGTAGGAGTCGTTCTGCAGTATTGTATGTCTATAAATGATTTGTTACCAGATTATCAATATTGTCAATGTCTAATCAGGGCTGACCTCTGCCCATTACATATGCAAATATCTCATTTAGTATGCAGTGCGTAACCCTGAACAGCTACAAAAAGGAAGGTTGTTTTTAAGCTTGTACATGTTTCCTCTATAAATGTAGATATTCTATCTATGAAACTTTTAAACTATGCTATTTAAGCATCATTTAGCCTAATCATGCGTTGTAATTCATGAAGAAATGTAAGTATTTTTGGAAATACAGCCATAGAGCAAACAAAACAAGAAAAATGTCACTGGAAATGTCCGTTCTGGCCACAGATAGACTTGCACGCCTGCAATTGAGCAGACAGTCCTGAGAAATGACAACTCATCTAACTTGCCTTCAGTAAAGCTGGGTTTTTAAATCCTTGAATAGTAATCCACTGTCTTCAATAAGATCTAATAGATAAATACCCATTCTAGCCTTTAGACTTATAGAAACTAGAACCATGTGACTTTCAGCCTGGAGAAAACTAGCAACCTAAACTCCAGGTACCTGATTCTCCAGAGGTGCCAGGGAGCCACTCTAAGCCACAGGGAAGAGTAGTGTACAGAGTCCCACCTGCCTGGCTTGTCCCTTTGGTTAATACTGTACAGTAACAAGCAGTATGCAAGCAGATTTTATCAATAGGTCCCTGCTGATGATAGAAGCCCACCCACAGCCTACTCTCTAATGCTTGCTTACAGCTAAAGGAATCTGAAAATCACAAACTAATAATAATAGAACAACACTAGTGTGAAAGCATGGCACTCCTAATCTTAGAGAGCCAAGCAGACATTTGGAAAGAAAACAATGTCATTGAACAGAATTATTGATAGAATACAAAATATTCACATAATAATATACCAAACAATATCAAGTGAGTGATTCCATGTGGTAAAGGCATATATGAATAAAATAGACTAGGATAGTCAGCAAATTGTTAGCAATATTTTGTTATCTCCATGGTATAGAGTGTATGTGTAAGGCATTACCGTATTTTCTTTTTTAATTTTTTTATTAAATCATAAATACACAGATCATGTATACATTAATGCGTATATGGGGCACAATGTGCTGATTTTACATAGAATTAGGAATGCTTATATCACACTGGTTAATATATACCTCATCTCATTTACTTAATTATTATGTTAAGACATTTATACTCTATGCTAATAGATCCGACATGTACCCTTGCATTATGCACCATAGGTGTGATCCCACCATTCACCCTCCCTCAGTCTGAACTCCTCCTTCCCCTCCCGGCCCCATATTCTTCACATGAAAGTGTGAGTGATTGCAAATTGGTTTCATAATAGTACTGAGTACACGAGTACACTGGATATTTTTTCTTCCATTCTTGAGATACTTTACTAAGTAGGATATGTTCCAGCTCCATCCATGTAAATGTAAAAGACATAAAGTCTCCATGTTTTTTAAGGCTGCATAATATTCCATGGCATACATATACCACAATTTATTAATCTATTCATGGGTCAATGGGCACTTGGGCTTCTTGAATGACTAGGCTATTATGAATTGAGCTGCAATGAACAATCTGGTGCAAATATCTTTGTTATAGAGTGATTTTTGGTCTTTTGGATATACACTTAGTGGAGGAATTGCAGGATCAATGGCAGGCCTACTTTTAGATCCCTGAGCATTCTCCACACTTCTTCCCAAAAGGGACGTATTAGCTTGCACTCCCACCAGCAGTACAGAAGTGTTCCCTTTTCTCCACATCCATGCCAACATCTGTAGTTTTGGGATTTTGTTATGTTAGCCACTCTTACGGGAGTTAGATGATATCTCAAAGTGGTTTTGATTTGCATTTCTCTGATGATTAAAGATGATGAGCATTTTTTCATGTGTCTGTAGGCCATGCACCTATATTCTTCAGAGAAGCTTCTGTTCAAGTCCTTTGCCCACTATGAAATGGTATTACTTGTTCTTTTCTTATTAATAAGTTTGAGTTCTCTGTGGATTCTAGTTACCAAACCTTTGTCAGAAGCATAATCTAAAAATATCCTCTCCCCTTCTGAAGGCTCTCTGCTTGCTTTACTTACTGTGTTCTTGGCTGTGCAGAAGCTTTTTAGTTTGATCAGATCCCAGTCATGTATTTGTGTTGCTTCAATCCAGGAGGTCCTCCTCATAAAGTATTCTCCCAGGCCTATTTCTTCAATTGTTTCTCCTGCACTCTCTCCAAGAATCTTTATAGTTTCATGTCTTAAGTTTAAATCTTTTATCCAGTGAGAGTCAATTTTTGTTAATGGTGAAAGATGTGGGTCCAGTTTCAGTCTTCTACAAGTTGCCAGGCAATTCTCCCAGCACCATTTGTTAAATAGGGAATCTTTCTCCCAATTTTGATAGGCTTATCAAAGATCAAATGATGGTAAGTGTCTGGGTTCATCTCTTGGTTCTCAATTCTGTTCCATACATCTACCTCTCTATTTTTGTGCCAATACCATGCTGTTTTGATCACTGTAGATTTATAGTATAGTTTAAAGTCTGGTAGCATGATTCCTCCTGATTTGTTTTTATAACTGAGTAATGTCTTGGCTATTCAAGGCTTTTTCTGGTTCCATATAAACCGAAGTACTATTTTTTCCAGATCTTTAAAGTATGATGGCAGTGCTTTCATAGGGATTGCATTAAATTTGGGAATTGCTTTGGGCAATATGGACATTTTAACAATGTTGATTCTTCCCAGCCATGAGCATGGTATGATCCCCAAACCAGGAAAAGACCCAACAAGAAAAGAAAACTATAGACCAATATCTTTAATGAACATAGATGCAAAAATATTCAATAAGATCCTAGCAAACATAATCCGGCAATACATCAAACAACTTATACACCATGACCAAGTAGGTTTTATCCCAGGGTCTCAAGGTTGGTTGAATATACATAAATCTATAAATATAATACATCACATTAAAAAAACTAAAAAACAAAGACCATATGATTTTTCAGTAGATGCAGAAAAAACTTTTGACAATATCCAGCATCCTTTCATGATAAGAACAGTTAAAAAAATAGGTATAGAGGGGACTTTTCTTAAACTGATAGAGGCCCTCTACAGCAAACCCACAGCCAATATCATATTGAATGGAGTCAAATTGAAAACATTTCCACTCAGGTCAGGAACCAGGTAAGGTTGCCCATTGTCTCCACTGCTTTTTAACATTGTAATGGAGGTCTTAGCCATTGCAATCAGTTGAGAAGGTGATCAAGGGTATACATAGAGGGTCAGAAGAGATCAAACTTTCACTCTTTACAGATGATACGATTTTATATCTGGAAAACCCCAGCAACTCAACCACAAAACTTTTAGAAGTGATCAAGGAATACAGTAGTATCTCAGGATACAAAAATCAATACTTACAAATCAGTAGCTTTTATATATACCAATAATAAACAAGCCAAAAAAAAATCAAGGACTCTATTCCCTTTATAGTTATGCTAAAGAAGATGAAATATCTAGGAATTTACCTAACAAAGGATGTGAAAGATCTCTATAAAGAGAATTATGAAACTCTGAGAAAAGAAATAGCTGAAGATGTTAATAAATGGAAAAATTTACTATATTTTCTAAAAATGCAGGATTATGCATAAATTACTGTCATAAACAGGAAACAATCTTACTTTTTTTTTTTGACACAGAGTCTCACTTTGTCACCCTCAGTAGAGTACTGTGGCATCACAACTCACAGCAACCTCCAGCTCTTGGGCTTAGGTGATTGTCCTGCCTCAGCCTCCCAAGTAGCTAGGACTACAGGTACCCACCACAATGCCCGGCTATTTTGTTGTTGTTGCAGTTTGGCTGGGGCCAGGTTTGAACCCACCACCCTGGATATATGGGGCTAGTGCCCTACTCACTGAGCCACAGTTTCCACCCAATTTTACATTTTTTTAAACCTCAGTACACTGAGCAGAATAGGAAACAATTTTAAATCAAAAATGCATACAAATAAAACAAAGTATTTGACAAATGGGTGGGGTTTTTTTTCATGTACAGAGAAAAAATTATCCACTAAACTCCAACTTCTTATTCATAAAAAGACAATGTGGTAGAAGAGGACTCCCAGGTACCTCAAGGAACTAGGCAACAGGTACCCACTACACCACTGGGCTCACTGCTTTGTCAATGCCTCTGGAGGCCCTGGGTAAATCCTTCTTGGATTTCTAGTTCCACAGTCTTATGTTCCAAGATTGAGTATTTTTTATTTCTGATTAGATCCAGAAGTCACACTGGGTGTTTGACAGAAAGTGTATGAGATCCAGTCATATACCAGCTTCCAGATTAGGTCTGGAATCCAGATTGGGACCTGGAAGTAGAACTGGCTGTTTGACAGAAACAGGACTCGGACTCAGGCAAGACGGTGGACCAAAAGGATCATTCAGCTGAATTCTCCTAGGATGACTGGGGAAAAAGAGAGAACCCAGCCATACCTGATGCGGGGCTCTTACCCAGGCAGCCCAGTGAGATGGTGGTGAGCTGGATACAGCACATGATCAGGAGTAGTGGAAATTTAATGAATTGAGCAAGTGACTGTGACCAGCTGGAATCAGCTGATCCCCCCACAGAGGTCTGGGATGGGAAGAAGCCTTTCTGGAATTTTCAGTTGTTAGGGGAAGCTGCACACTCAGTGGAAAGCTTGGAAGAGTGGGCAGACAAGAACAGTATATAGCAACCAGATTTGAATGCTGGTTGGAGTGGATTTGCCATAGGTTTGGTGGCTGACAAGGCAGCCTTACCAAGAAGGTCTTGGTGGTGGGGGACTGCAGTTATGGGAAGGTTATGAGAAGGTCTTAGCAGGGTCCTAAAGCATGGTTGTCTTAATTCCACCTGCTAGGATCAGCACTCCACTCTTGGGAAAGGCCAAGGGACTCCCACACTCCACAGAAACTGCAGTAAGGGGGCACTGTGAGATCTTCCCCTAAAGGATTCTCATGAGCCTAAAGATCCCAACCTGGCAGGGACTTAATACTGAAGAAACAAATACACGATCACAGAAGGCAATTAAGTTTGGAATAAGGACCATAGAAGTTGCTGGTTGTGGTCTCTGTCTCCTAAACAAACCCACAGGACCACCTGGTGTCCTGGAGACATATTGCCACATACTATAATCAAGAGCAAGGACTTTGTTTGAAACAAAGGATGCAGTGAGAAGTAAAAGGAGGATGAGATGAACAAGAAGAAAGAACATATGGAGAGGAACCAACCAAAAAATTCAGGCAACATGGAAAACTGAAACAGAGGAATTCCCCCAAGGGACCATGAGGCAGCTACTGCAGAAGACTCCACTTATAAATAATTAACGGGCTTGGCAGAAAGAGAATTTACAAGATGGATGATAAAGACAATAAAAGGAATGGACGAGAAAATTGAAAGACAGAACCAAAAGTTGGATAAGAGATATGTAGAATATAGAAAGGATATGGTGCAGCTAAAGGAAATGAAGGAGATAATCTGGGAATGTAAAGATGCAGTAGAAAGTATCAAAAATAGGTTAGACCATGGAGAAGAAAGAACCTCAGAGCTAGAGGATAAAGATTTTAGTTAACCCAGGTAGTTAAAGAGGCAGAAAAGAAGAGAGACAAAGCAAAACAGGTACTTAGAGAACTACAAGATTCCATGAAGCATCAAACATACGAATAGTAGGGATTCCTGAAGGGGAAAAAGATTGTCCCAAAGGAATGGAAGCTCTGCTACAGTCTATCATAAATGAAACTTCCCAAGTTTTACTGGGAAGTGACAGTAGTGACTGGGAAGACCCTGACACATGCCTATCAGATGGATATCAAATTCCAGGTCGTCTCAACTCAAACAGAGCCTCTCCAAGACACATTGTAATGAACCTGTCCAAAGTCAAAATGAAAGAAAAATTTAAGCAAGCATCCAGAAGTAAGAGCCAACTGACCTACAGAGGCAGAGCCATTAGGATGAAAGCAGACTTTTCAACTGAAATCTTCCAAGCCAGAAGAGCATGGTCATCCACCTTCAATATTCTTAAACAAAACAATTTCAGCCCAAAATTCTGTATCTGCTAAACTAATCTCCAAAATTGATAGGGAAATCAAATCTTTAGCAGATATACAAGCACTGAGGAAATTCACCACAACAAGACTAGCTCTATAGGAAATACTTAGACCTATGCTCAACACTGACCACCACAATGCACCACCAACAAAGTAAACACCCAGAAGCTAAAGTTCAAAACTTAGCTTCCACTATGGCACAAAGCATAAAACTACACAAGGGATTTTCACAAAATAAGATGAACACAACTCCACCACACTCATCAATTCTCTCAATTAATACCAATGGATTGAATTCACCACTGAAGAGGCAGGCACAGGCTGACTGACTGGATAAAAAAGCACAAGCTATCCTTATGCTATCTCCAGGAGACACATCTAGCCTGGAAGGACAAATCAAGACTCAAGGTTAAGGGATGGAAAACAGTTTTTTAGCCAAATGGAAATCAGAAGGAAGAGGTTGAAATCTTGTTAAGAAAGACAAAAGTGGACACTTTATACTGGTCAAAGGAACAATACAACAAGAAGCCAATTCAATTTTAAATATTTATGCACCCAACTTAAATGCTCCCAGATTTATGAAACAGACCTTGAAGGGTCTAAGCAATATGATATCCCATAACACCATAATAGTTGGGGATTTTAACAACCCCGTCACAGAACCAGACAGATCCTCCAAACAGAAACTAAACAAAGATACAAAGGACTTCAGCTGGGCACAGTGGCTCATGCCTGTAATCCCAGCATTTAGGAGGCCAAGGTGAGTGGATTGCCTGAGTTCACATGTTCGAGACCAGCCTGAGCCAGAGTGAGACCTGGTCTCTAAAAATAGCCCAGCATTGTGGTGGGCACCTGTAGTCCCAGCTACTAGGGAGGCTGAGGCAAGAGAATCACTTAAACCCAGGAGTTTGAGGCTGCTGTGACCCATGACACCACAGCACTCTACAGAGAGTGACAAAGTGAGACTCTGTCTCAAAAAAAAAGATACAAAAAACTTAAATGTGACCCTAGAACAAATGGGATAAATAAACATACACAGAACACACCATCCCAAAGCTAAGGAATATGCATTTTCTCATCAGCCCATGGTACATACTCCAAAATCAATCATATCCTAGAATACAAATCAAATCTTAGCAAAATTAAAAGAATAGAAATTATGCCTTGTCTCTTCTCAGACCAAAAGGCAATAAAGGTGGAACTCAACTCCAATAAAAACATTCATCCCCACACAAAGACTTGGAAATTAAACAACCTTATGCTGAATGATAGTTGATTTCAGAAGAGATAAAAGAGGAAATCATTAAATTCCTCAAATATAACAACAATGAAGGTACAAGTTGCCCAAATCTGTAGGATACAGCAAAAGCAGTCTTAAGAGAGAAATTTTACGTAGAAGTTTTTTTTTTCTTTACATATACATGTGTTTATTAGGCTTCAACTTTTTGCCTTCACAAAATTAAAAAGACTTAAAATTTAATAACAATAACAATGTTTAAGATAAGGACTAAGAAACAAAAACCTCATAAAGAATGAATGAAGATAAATACATTCAGAAAAGAAATCAGATGATTGTTGCATCGAAATATAAAGCAATAATAATAATGAAAAGAAAGTAACATTCACATTGTCAAATAACAGTATGTCTATTATAGAATGCTTTGACTCTGAGGTTCAGTATGGAGTCGTCAGTTAGCTTCTTCTTATTTTTTTCCCCAAAGTCTCAAAAAATAGACAACTAATATTTATAAATAAAAGTAAAAGATAATTTCAAAGAACAGATCATGCCAAATCTTATAGACAATTTTAAGAGAGAAATTTATCACATTAGATGCCTACATTCAAAAAACAGAAAGAGAGCACATCAACAAACTCATGAACCATCTTAGGGGATTGGAAAAAGAAGAACAATGTAATCCCAAACCAAGCAGAAGAAAATAAATAACCAAAACTAAATCAGAGATTAATGAAATTGAAAACAAAAGAATCATTCAGAAAATTAATGAAACAAAAAGTTGGTTTTTGAAAAATAAATAAAATTAATAAACCTTTGGAGAGATTAACTAGAAATATAAAAGTAAAATCTCTAATAACCTCAATCAGAAACAATAAAGGGGAAATAACAACAGATGCCATAGAGATACAAGAGATCATCTCTGAGTATTACAAGAGACTC
>CAUYQV010077601.1:0-26174 GCA_963574575.1 Galagoides demidoff
AGCTACTTGGGAGGCGGAGGCAGGAGACTCGCTTGAGCCCAGGAGTTGGAGGTTGCTATGAGCTGTGATGCCATGGCACTCTACCCAGGAGGATAGCTTGAGGCTCCGTCTCAAAAAAAAAAAAAAAAAAAAAAAAAAAAAAGGATATTATTGTCTGAGAGCCAACGTGTTCAACTCACCTCCCAACTATAAAACAAAATTGTACACTAAATTCAAAGTGCTATAATGTGTCTCATGTCATAGCTAAATTGCTAACTGGAGAGAGCTGCATACTGATTAGACAAATTTTGAAGCTGTAAAACAGCTGCTATAAAATATCATATTATCATTAACTCAATCTTCCTAAGAACTGGCACCAATGATGAGCCAGGCCAGTGGATACAAAGCCAGATTAGAAATGCTCTGGCCTTCTACAGGCTTTCAGCCTTCTGTCACCACCTTTCTACTGCCAGCTTATTTCTACCAACATTAACCGTGTTGTTTCTCATCCTATGGGTCCATGGACCAGCACCAACACTAGTGGCACCAGAGAGCTTGTTTAAAAAGCTTTGCTCGGGCTCAGTGCCTGTGGCTCAAGTGACTAAGGCGCCAGCCACACACACCAGAGCTGGCAGGTTTGAATCCAGCCCAGGCCCACCAAACAACAACGGCTGCAACCAAAAAAAAAAAAAAAAAAAAAAGCTGGGTGTTGTGACAGGGGCCTGTAGTCCCAGCTACCATGTTTCCCTGAAAATAAGACCTACCCAAAAAATAAGCCCTAGCAGGATTTCTATGCATTTGTTAAATATAAGCCCTACCCTATAATAAGACCTAGTGATGGGCATGGCTATGCAGCGTATCTGCATAGCCATACATGCACTTCTGCAAGGAGTGCTAAGGAAGACTGGAATACCTTTCATCTGCCACAGCGCCTTTCTCCAAGCCATTCACACTTGCACAGGTGCACCAGTGGTAACCACAGTCACAGGCATCCTATTGCGCATGTGCAAACAGCTAGGGGAAAGGAGTTCATGCACCACTAAGCACCAGCCCCACCAACAAGGTTGGCTCCCCCTGTCAGGTTCCAGAAGAAGATGACTTAACTATATTTGAATAAATGTAGATTGCTGTATTATACTTAAAATAAATAAGACATCCCCTGAAAATAAGCCCTAGTGTGTCTTCTTGAGAAAAAAGAAATATAATGACAGCGTCTTATTTTCGGGGAAACACGGTACTTGGGAGGCGGAGGCAAGAGAATCACTCAAGCTCAGGAGTTGGGGGTTGCTGTGAGCTGTGATACCAAAGCACTCTACCCAGGGCAACAGCTTGAGGCTCTGTCTCAAAAAAAAAAAAAAAAAAAAAAAGCTTAGCTCCACCACACTGCCTGAGTCAGCATCTGCATCTAACAAGATCCCCATAGCATTCATGAGCACAGTCAGTCGAGCTTTGAGATTCCCCAAATAAACGTGTGGGGGAGGCTTGGTGCCCTTAGCACAGTGGTTACTGCACCAGCCACATGCATCGAGGGTGGTAGGTTCGAACCCAGCCTAGGCCAGCTAAACAAATGCAACAAAAAATAGGCGTTGTGGCAGGTGCCTGTAGTCTCAGCTACTTGGGGTACTGAGGCAAGAGAATCACTTAAGCCTAAGAGTTGGGAGGTTGCTGTGAGCTGTGACGCCATAGCACTCTACCAAGGATGACATAGTGAGACTGTCTCTTAAATAAACAAACAAACATGTGGTTTAGAATCTCTGTATTTAAAAAACAGAATTCTCCATTGTTCTCCACATCACTCTTCAACTACTGAGCCCTCCCCCTGCCCTCTAGAGCAAACCCTGAGATCATGTCTACATAGGGGTCTCCCCTCTGGTCACCCATGTTGCAACTCTCCCAACCTGGCTTTCACACACCCCCTACCATGTCACCAGAACAGCTCACCACCTAGTACCTATTGTCCTTAACCAAAGGAACACTTTTGCCAGTCACTCCCCTTCCACTTAACCCCCTCATCTGCACTGAATGTGGTCAACAGCCACCCCTCAAGCTGTCTCTCCCCACATCTCCTTTAACCTCTACTGGCTGGGCCCACCCCTCCTCTCACTACACTCATGAGTGGTGATGACAACTATTCAGGGGAGTCTGAATCCTATAACTTCCAGATTGGAATCCAGAGCCAATAGGATCATTAACCAACACTTGTACTTGGCTTTCTTATGCCTAGAGTTCCAGATGCTCAAAGTGCAGCTCAGTGTTCCTCACTGAAGCCAAGGGACCTGCCTCAGCCCAGTGCCCAATACTATCACACTCCAAGTTCACAGAGCTTCCTTCCTTTCCCAACAGCTCATCCATCGACTTGGCTGACTGCCTCCATCCACTGTTTCCCATTGCTACACGTCCCATCCTCAACCAAGCCATCTCATTTCTCATTAACAGTCTCCTTTAAATGATCTTTGTCTCAGGCCAGGCATGGTGGCTCATGCCTATAATCCCAGTACTCTGGGAGGCCAAGGCAGGTGGATTGCCCTGAGCTCACAGGTATGAGAGCACCTTGAGCTAGAGCGAGACCTTGGCTCTATAAAATAGCCGAGCATGTGGCAGGTGCCTGTAGCCCGAGCTACTTGGGAGGCTGAGGTTCCTCAGTGAGCTATGTATAATGCCATAGTACTCTAATGAAGGCAACAAAGTGAGACTCTGTCTCAAAAATAAAAATAAATAAACTTGGTCTCTCTCTTTCTCTCTCTCTTTTTTTTTTTTGAGACAGAGCCTCAAAAGCTGTCGCCCTGGGTAGAGTGCTGTGACACCACAGCTCACAGCAACCTCCAGCTCCTGGGCTCAAGTGATTGAGCCTGGGCTGGATTCGAACCCACCAGCTCTGGTGTATGTGGCTGGCAACTAAGCTGCTTGAGCCACAGGCGCCGAACCATTTGTCTCTATTCTTGACCCCAACAATCCATTCTTCATTCAGCCATTTGAACAATCTTTTATTTTTTTTTTTTTTTGAGGCAGAGTCTCAAGCTGTCACCCTGGGTAGAGTGCTGTGGCATCATAGCTCACAGCAACCTCCAACTCCTGGGCTCAAGTGAGTCTTCTGCTTCAGCCTCCCAAGTAGCTGGGACCACAGGTGTCTGCCACAATGCCCGGCTACTTTTTGGTTGTAGCTGTCATTGTTATTTGGCAGTCCTGGGCTGGATTCGAACCCACCACCTTAGGTGTATGTGGCTGGTGCCTTAGCCACTTGAGCCACAGGAGCCAAGCCTGAACAATCTTTTAAAACTCACATTTTGTCACTCTGCTTAAAATCTTTCAATGGCTTTCCACTATGTCAAGGGAAAAAAAAAAATCCAAACTCTTTCCTATGGTATGGTAACCATACATAATGCAAAGTCCACACCAGGGTACTCTGCCTGGCATAAACTGAGGCCACCCTGAGCACACTGGGCCCATGCCCCTGGCTCAGGTGGTGTGATCAAGGCTAGGCTTCCTCTCTCACCTTCACTCCTGCAGCTGTGCTCCTGGTACATGAAGCTCCAGCAGCCCTGGCACTGTCACCTCAGGGCCTTCACACTCAAAGCACTGGCTCTTCACCTACCTGGCTCCTTTTCATGTTTCAGGTATCACCTGCTCAGAATGTCTTCCCCAATTACTCTAAGCCAAGTGCCCTCTCTCTGCCCAAATGCCCACAGAAAATACCATAAAGTTTGAACTTTGTTTCATCACTAGTTACTATCTTTCTCCAGAAAATGAAAGATTACAAGCAACTTCCCAGTACTTAATCTTCACCAAGCATGGCATCTTGTTTAATGTACTTGGCAAACTTTAAATAAACTGAAATAGGCTCAGAGCCCATAGCTCAGTGGTTAGAGCACCAGTCACATAACACTGAGGCAGGAGGATTTGAACTCAGCCCAGCCCTGCTAAACAACAATGACAACTGCAACAAAAAAATAACCAGGTGTTATGGGAGGTGCCTGTAGTCCCAGCTACTTGGGAGGCTAAGGCAAGAGAATCGCTTAAACCCAAGAGTTTGAGGTTGCTGTGAGTTGTGCTGCCACAAGTACTCTACCCAGGGTGATACAATGACACTCTGTCACAAAAAAAATGAATAAGTTGATGTCAAAAATAAATAAATTGATGTCTTTAAAGACCTCATTTTTGGAATCCATTCCACAGACACAATATTGACTGGACATCCTAAAGTAGAAAGTTCTAAAGGAACAAAGAAGAGGCTGGGGTGAAATGGCCAATCTCCACAGTTCCTACAGTTAAGAAACATCTCCCTGCTTTTTGAGTCTAGGTTGGGCCTTGTAACTTGCACTGACAAGAGAATGCAGTGTGAACAACACTGTGACTTCTAAGCATGGCTTCGAGGAGCCCATCAACCTCTCTCTGCTCCTCCCCTGTTGGAACTCAGCCACCATGGTCAGCGGCCTGAGCTAGACTGTGGGAAAATTCTGGCAGAAAACATAAACACTGGCACTGGCCCTCACCCTCATAGGTGAGGTCAATTGGGAAGCACAGCCCCCAGCCTACCTGCCAATGAGCGTAAAAGCATAAGAGTAGTGCACCAGCAGCTGAGCTCTGCCAGTACCAACAACCCATACAATGACAAACAACACCTACTGCTTTAAGTCTCTAAGCTTTGGGGCAGTCTGTTATGCAGCAACAGACAACGATATAAGGCCATGGCAACTTTGAACTAGAGGATGCAGTCTTGGGCTAAATAATCCTGTGTAGCAGAGCCAAAGACATGACAACACAAATGTCTCCAGACCAGCACCAGTGGAGACAAAAGAAACCCCAGAGCAGAATGCACACTTGTCTCTGGGGCATGGTGCTTTCATAGGGAAAGGAAAGACTCACTGCTCTGTGCCTTCTGCTGACAGACTCTAATCTAAATCCCAGAACCCCAGGTTCTGTGCCTGTAGCTCAATTGGTTAAGGTGCCAGCCACATACACCAGAGCTGGCAGGTTCAAATCCAGCCCAGGCCTGCCAAACAACAATGACAACTATAATCAAAAAATAGATGGGCGTTCTGGCAGGTGCCTGTAGTCCCAGTTACTTGGGAGGCTGAGGCAACAGAATCGCTTAAGCCCAGGAGTTAGAGGTTGCTGTGAGCTGTGATGTCACAGCACTCTACCCAGGGCAAGAGCTTGAGGCTCTGTCTCAAATAAATAAATAAGGCTTGGCGCCTGTGGCTCAGTCGGCTGAGGCGCCAGCCACGTACACCTAAGGTGGCGGGTTCGAATCCCCAGCTCGGGCCTGCCAAACAACAGTGATGGCTGCAACCAAAAAATGGCCGGGCGTTGTGGCGGGCGCCTGTGGTCCCAGCTGCTTGGGAGGCGGAGGCAGGAGACTCGCTTGAGCCCAGGAGTTGGAGGTTGCTATGAGCTGTCATGCCATGGCACTCTACCCAGGGGGATAGCTTGAGGCTCCGTCTCAAAAATAAAAATAAAAAATAAAAAATAAAATAAAAAAAAAGAAATACTCATTTAGGACCTCAGTGGCCTGTTTGCTGAAGTTAAGGCGCTTTCGTCTGGCATCTAGGAAGCAGAAACGTAGGATCATGACGGCCTCACAGGTGCTCTGCTTGAGCTGCATCTGGATGTCGCTGAATTTTAGATGGATGATGCTGACCATGTGCTCCATCTCTTTGGGTGCCACTGGCGTTGTGTGGCTTTGCTCACTCAGCAGGTTCATGACATGGGTTGTGAACTCATTACATGCCTGTTCATACTTTTCCAGCTAGGAATGGAAGATGTGGCGGATGTGGGCAAGTGTGCTGCTATAGTCCGAGTGTTCATTGGAGTTGTCAGGGGACACACCGCGCCTCCTCCCCACCTCGCCCCTGATGCTGCAGCTGAGCCCCCGCCTTTCTCAGACCCAGCCACACCCTCTGCCAGAAGCATGTTATCCAAGCGCATCAGCTGCAAGTCCACCGGTTCCTCCTCTTAGTTTCGAATGCTGAGGCCAGTTTTCTCCTTGATTTCACACAGGACTCTAAAGAGAGCAGACTTCATTGGGTGGCAGTTTAGGGAGTGTTTCTTGGCCTGGGCCTCGTCTAGGCTATGGTCAGTGATAGTCATCATCTGCTGCAGAATGTCCCGATGTCTTGCTTCCCTAGGCCTCCCAGGACCCCCCGCTACCCCCACCGGGGTCTCCGCCACCGGGAGGCTCGCTAGGACCCCCCAGGCTCCCCACCCATCAATCCCAAGCCCCCCTCCAGCCCCTGCCTGGAGGGGGCGGCCCCAGCAGCCGCTTTTCCATAGCTGGTGGGGCCCTGAGGCCCCCTCCCTTCTCCGCCCCTTCCCGGGCCTGGTTACTTCTTCCTGCAAACTCGCTGGGGCCGCTGCTCCCTCCGCCCCAATCCCCCCTCCCAGCTCCCCCGGGTTCACCTCGGCACTGAAGGGAGACCTGGGGGTACCAGCTGGCCCCCCCACAGGAGACCCCGGCCCGGGGCGGCAAAGAAAATGGAGCTGGAGAGAAGAGGCCCAAGCCAGGGTGTGTGTGAGAGAGAGGGAGGAGGGAGAAAGGGGGGGAAGCGAGGGAGGGAGACTGGGGGAGGGGCACCCGACTATTTTTAAAGATGGGGTCTCGCTCTGGCTCAGGCTGGTCTCGAACACATGAGCTCAGGCAATCCACCCACCTCCACCTTCCAGAGTGCTAGGATTACAGGCGTTGAGCCACACTCCCACTCCCTACTCCCGGCTAATCTTCGCTTTTTTTTATTTAAAAATACTTTCTTGACTCGGGGCCTGTGGCTCAATCAGCTAAGGCGCCAGCCACGTACACCTAAGGTGGCGGGTTCAAATCCCCAGCCCGGCCCGCCAAACAACAATGATGGCTGCAACCAAAAAAAAAAAAAAAAATGGCCAGGCCTTATGGCGGGCACCTGTGGTCCCAGCTACTTGGGAGGCGGAGGCAGGAGACTCGCTTGAGCCCAGGAGTTGGAGGTTGCTATAAGCTGTGATGCCATGGCACTCTACCCAGGGGAATAGCTTGAGGCTCTGTCTCAAAAAAAATAAAAATAAAAAATAAATAAAAATACTTTCTTGGAGGACAAATCCGGTTGACTGCCTGAGCTCACAGGCTCAGGAGGAGCCTGAATAAGAGCAAGACTCCATCTCTAAAAATAGCTAGAGTTGTGGCAACTGCCTGTGGTCCTAGCTGCTTGGGAGGCTGAGGCAAGTGAATCATTTAAACCCAAGAGTTTGAGGTTGCTGTGAGCTATGGCATGATAGCACTCAACTGAGGGCAACAAAGTGAGACTCTGTCTCAAAAGAAAGAACATAAAAATACTTTCTTTGTCTGGGCATGGTAACACATCTATAATCCTAGCACTCTGGGAAGCCGGGGCAAGTGGATTGCTTGAGCTCAGGAGTTCAGAACCCGTCTGAGCAAGATTAAGACTCCATCTCTGGGCGGCACCTGTGGCTCAAGGAGTAGGGCACCATCCCCATATACTGAAGGTGGTGGGTTCAAACCCAGCCCTTGCCCAAAAAAAAAAAAAAAAAAAAAGACTCCATCTCTACTAGAAATAGAAAAAAAAAAAACCCAAAAACTAGCTGAGCATGGTGAAACATACTTGTAGTCCTAGCTACACTGGAGGCTGAGGCAAGAGATCACTTGAGTCCAAGAGACTGAGGTTGCTGTGAACTATGATGATGCTATGGCTCTTTACCCAGGATGATGGAGTGAGATTCTGTCTCAAAAAACTTTAAAAAGAAAAGTAATTTATTTAAAATATTCTGAAAAAAGCACGTAAAAGATTAATTGGACAAAACCCATACCTAGTAAATTATAGAGTAATAGGTTGAGTGTAGTGGCTCATACTTGTAATCCTAGCACTTGGGAAGCCAAAGCAGGAGGTTTGCTTGAGCTCAGGATTTTGAGACCACACTGAACAAGAGTGAGATCCTGTCACTACCTAAAAGAGAAAAAATTAGCCTGCTGTGGTGGCAGATGCATGTAATCCCAGCTACTGAGTAGGTTGAGGCAGGAAATCACTGGAACATAGGAGTTTGAGCTGTGAAGATGCCACTGCACTCCAGCCCAGGAGACAGAGCAAGACCTTGTTTCAAAAAAATATAGAGTAATAAAAATCTAAAATATGGAGTATAACTCCCCAGATCAACGCACACCTCAGCCTGGCAGTATAGTGTCCCTGGGGTGATAACAGAAGTGGCTTCAGAGAAGGCCTCCACAGAGTGAGGCTGCAGGGCTGAGGGACCCACCGCACCATTGTGCAACTTCATGATATGAAAAAAAAGGGAAAACCTAAATGCGCATCTATAGAAAATGAGTTTGAGTTTAGTTAATTATGAAATCAGGCCCACCTGCTTGATGAATTTAATCAATGAATTACTGAATAAAAAGAAACTGTATTCTGGTTTTCTCTGGTGTCAGACAGGCTGCTTTGTCATTAAAGATGGGGGGCATGGATGACAGATGGGTTCAGATAGGACTCAGGTGTCCTGACCTTATCCCCACTCTTGCTCTAGCAGCCTGTCACCCACATTGACTCAGTGCTGCACTATAAGGTGGTTGAAACCTTTTATGACCCACATTGTTTCATAGAGCAGGATACAATCCACGGCCCTGGAGTGTGGGCAGTGCTTAGCACAGCACATGCCCTGAACAGCCGCACATCTCATTATCTTTGCGTGGGTTAGAAGGCTATAGGCTTAGCTCTCTGTAAGCAGGTCTTTCTTTATTCTCTTTGTCTCCAGTCAGAGCTGCTGGTCCCAATACACAAATACCCACATATGGGTATGTCAAGGCCCAGGGTTGGCCCCCAGGTGGCCCCTGCACCCACCACCCTGGGACAGAGTCCTCACTCACTGGGCCTATGTGTTGCTCCATGTGATGCTGGTTGTCCAGGTGTGTGAGGCCAGAGAGGAAAGTCCCCAAGTGTAATTTGGTCCTGCACAGTATGTTACACTCCAAGTAATGGGCAAGGCCATGGGAGCAAAAGTGGATGTGATTCCTCAGCAGCCCTGGAGAGGGGAGCATTTCATAACTAGGGAAGTACATACAACAGAGGGAGAAGGAAGTGTGCTCAGTTGGGTAGGGGAAGGAAATAAGCCACTGCCATATGGAGGGGTGAAGATGCAATCCCTCCATGCAGGGGCCTCTGCCAACT
Organism: Galagoides demidoff; assembly: GCA_963574575.1. Lineage (NCBI taxonomy): Eukaryota > Metazoa > Chordata > Mammalia > Primates > Galagidae > Galagoides > Galagoides demidoff. The sequence continues at coordinate 9,123 of CAUYQV010077601.1, forward strand.
GATCAGCTCCTTCTCCCCCACTGTTGCCCAGGCTCTGACCAATGAGGTCTCCTGTGCTTGAAACCCTGCATGACAGCACTAGGCTTGCCCCAGAACCCAACAGGCCTGGGTCAGCCATACTGGATTCCACCCTCCTCCAGGGCATGTAGCCCTGGCCCAGCCCCAGCTTCCATCTGGGCCAGTGGAACTGATTTTATCCACTCAGAGATTCCCACCCTATGCCCTGCCTGTGCCGAGGAGGGGCCCTCAGCTCCTGAGTGGCCCAATCTGCTGCCTCTAGGGAGGGCCAGCCCACCACCATCATTCAGTTACAGACCAATCTCTGTGTTTTACTTAGTGGGAAATGTGGGCCTGGCATCTTGGTGGGCACCCGTAGTCCCAGCACTTTAGGAAGTTGAGGTAGGAGGATTGTTTGAGCCAGGAGTTTGAAGTTGCAGTGAGCTATGATGACACCACTGCACTTCAGCCTGGGGACAGAACAAGACCCTGTCACATGCAAAAGAGAAAACAGAAAGAAAATGTTCAAATAAAATGTGTAATTATTCTAAATGGTTCAAAGGTACAGAATATGTAGAGAAAAGTCTGTCTGCATCCACTTCTCCCTCACCATCAGGTCAACAGTAAATAGTTTCTCCCTTGTTTTATGTATCCTCAGACAGAAACAACTTTTACGGCAGAGGTAGTATGTAGTGCCTAGAGCATGCTGCAGTGCCCCGGCTGAGAAGTGACTTCTTGGTCAGAGCCTCAGTGGACCTGTGGCATGGCTGATGCATTATATTGCCCTGCTGGCCACTAATTGTATGCCCACCTGAGGTGGCTGAATGCCTGCTCAACAGGTCGTTGCTGCTAGAGTGTGTTGGCTTCTTGCCTCTCTGACTCTCTGAGTGGTAAGAAATGGTTCTCTGTAGGATTCCAGTTTGCATTTCCCCACTGTAAGTGGAGCTGAGCATCTTTTGTATACGAAGTGTCATTTTAATTTCCTTTTCTCTGAATTGTCTGTTCAGGTCCTGTATGAGTTTCTGATTTACTGTCACACATTACCACAAACTAAGAGGCTTAAAACAACAAAACTTATAAATTTATGTACAAGTTCTGGAGGTCATAAGACCAATGTGGGTCTCTTAGGCAGGTAACTCCAGCTTCTTGGAGGCTCCACGCTGGAATCAATCTCCTTGCCTCTCCCTGCTTCAGGAGCTGTACGTGTGCCTCAGCCCATGGCTCCTTCCGTTCTCACGGCCTACAGTAGCTGGGTGGGCCTTCCCCACCCTGCACAGCCCTGCCCTGACCCTCCTGCTCCCTCTTGCACATTCAAGGACCCTGCTACATTGGATGACCCAGGACACTCTCCCCAGTGGAAAGTCAGCACATTAGCAGCCTCAGTTCAGCTACTTCAACTCACCTTTGCAGTGGACTCTGCATTCATAATGAATTAGGATGGAGACATCTTTGGGCACCATGGTTCTGCCTGCCACACATCCTTTCACTCTTTCCCTTCATATTAGGAAAACCAGGTCTGTTTATGATGTGATCTGTATATGTTGCTCTCCAGTTGACAGCATATCTTTGCACTTACCAATGATGTTTGTTATTTTTCTTGCAGATTTAAATTTGGAGGTAGTGAGATGATCATTCTATCATTTGTGACTTTTGACTTTGAGTCATGCTTGGAAAGCCTTCCCCAGCCCAAACCTTGACAGGAATTCATCCAGATCTTCCCCCAGCATCTTTCTGACCTCTTTGTTTACTCTCAATCTTTGATCTGTTGGGTAGTGCCCTGCTAAAGTATGAGGAATGGGGCCAGGGTTTTCCAAACACTGCCTGGCTATCCCATCACCTACAGGAGCTTCTGCCTGCCCATGGAATTACCATGGGCCTTAATGATGGAGGACTCAGAATGAGGGGGCTTGGGAAGGAGTCCCCTGGGAGGGCTGACTTCCATCTCAGGGTTGTAGGGTCAACAGGAGGGAGAAGATTGAAAACCCTCAGTATAGTGGCCCCAAAGGGGTCCTCTAAAGGACATATCATGGTCTAGACACCCAGGGTCCTGGGGCTGAGGTACCCTAGCTGAGAGGGTACAGTAGCCGTATGCTCCCTGCTTGGTACACCTTGGCCACTGCAGATATGCTGATGACAGAATCCTGAAGCCCCAGCAGAGGGCTCAGTTGTCCTGTGAGGTATCACCAAGGCCTGACCTGGAGAAGCAGAGCCTCTTCTAGGATTGAATTGACTGGAAAACTTTTTAGGAAGTTTAATATTTCCTAAGTAAGCAAACATTATAGTTGAATCATTTCCTCTCTCCTAACTAAGCTGTTCCATCCCTCCCAAGCATTGGTTCCAAAAAGCTCTTGAATGAGGGTGAATTGCCAACAAAGACAAAGTCTTACTTCTACTCTCATGGGAAAGACCTCTCAGGACCCTTCGGCCTCCATTACCCTGCTGGAGTCCCTGACCTGCTGGGATCCATGTTGGGGACTCAGGGGGATCCCAATGCCCAAGCCTGAAGCCCCATCTGCAGCTTATGCAGCTGTCACTGTGAACACTCACATGCTAGTCCTGTTCTGAGTGCCTCTTCATGCCCACCAGGTTCTCCCCCAACAGCCCAGGGGTAGAAGATACCTCCCAATGGCAGGGCTCAGAGGGGCTGAGTGTTAGGTAGACCTGGTTTGAGAGCCAACATTTGTCACACAAGCTTAAGAGATAGAGTCTGAGAATGCTTGGAGAAAGCCATACATTACTCATATCTCAAGTGGCACCCTGAGACAATGAAGCAATGCTCTGGCTTCTTCAGAAGGCTTTTATTGATTTCTAACAAAAGCACATATGCAAAATGCAAAAATGCTAAAAGATAGGGTTAAAAGAATACCAAATCCTGGCTCAGCACCTATAGCTCAAGCGGCTGGGGCGCCGGCCACATACACCAGAACTGGCAGGTTCGAGTCCAGCCAGGGCCTACCAGGCAGCAATGACAACTACAACCAGGAAATGGCTGGGCGTTGTGGAGGGTGCCTGTAGTCTCAGCTATGTGGGAGCCTGAGCCAAGAGAATCACTTAAGCCGAGGAGTTGGAGGTTGCTGTGAGCTGTAATGCCATGGTACTCTATCCAGGGCGACAGCTTGAGGCTCTGTCTCAGAAAAAAAAAAAAAAAAGTCCCAAATCCTCACTAAGATTGGATAGAGCAGGGGTCCTCAAACTTTTTAAACAGGGGGTCATTTCACTGTCCCTCAGACAGTTGGAGGGCCAGACTGCCGGCTCCAGGAAGAGTAGGCTGCTAAGCAGGACAGGCAACAGTGGCAAAAACACCCAGCGGGCTGGATAAATGTCCTAGGCAGGCCTTAGTTTGAGGATACCTGGGATAAAGAGAAAGGCTGGGTAAGCCAGAATATAGAGTAGGGGGTTGCTAACAAACAGCTTATAATATATTTAGAAAGGGGGAGGGGAAACCCAGTTTCATCCCTGCAGGGGAAGTAAGCCAGTTCCCTAATCTAACTGTAAGTCAGGAGTTCAAAGGATTTGGTTTGCTAAAAGGCTTGGTCCTGCCCCACCTGTTTTTTTTTTTTTTTTTTTTTTTTTTTTTTCTTGAAACAGAGTCTCCCTTTGTTGTGGTAGAGTGCCTTTCCTCATAGCTCACAGCAACCTCAGACTCCTGGGCTCAAGCGATTCTCTTGCCTCAGCCTCCCAAGCAGCTGGGACTATAGGCACCTGCCAAAATGTCAGCTATTTTCTTGTTTTTGTTTTTGTTTTTGTTTTCAAAATGCCAGGTATTTTTACAGATGGGGTCTTGCTATTGCTCAGGCTGGTCTCAAACCTATGAGCTCAGGAAATCCACCACTTCGGCCTCCTGGAGTCCTAGGTTTACAGGAATGAGCTGCCATGGCCTCTGCCCCACCTGTTGACTCTCAGAGCACAGGGATAGTTCCTTCTATGGGACTCCTTAGTGTTCTTTTCACCTTTGGTGTTGATGAGCCCCCAGGGATTGCCCTGCAGGCTTTCCTCCGAGTATCCCTGGATTGAGGCAGGGCAACTTGCTGAGATGGCAGCCTGTCTACGTCCTAAGGCCACCAGCTGGTCACCACAGAGGGCAGAGTGGGTTGGGGTTAATTCCTGACCTGTTCTCAGTGCAATGTGGGGCCATCTCAAGGGTCCTTTCCTCTCCATCTTGTATCTGTCCAGCTCTGGGGCCACGTGGGCCCCACCCCAGTGGCATCTTTGTAAGAATTAGATAATGGTACTTCCCAGCAATCCTGGCCCCTGGCTAAGGCCCACAACAAAACCCTTCAGGGCCTGGTCTGGGCCTGGTCTGGACCTGCACCTCCCAGGCCCAGGCCTGGTATCCTCCTGGGGTGGACATTCCTTCCAGGTGTCTGCCTCCTTGGTCTCAGGATTCTGTACATTCACTGTCTCCCTCAGGTCGGGTTAAGAAGGTGGAGGCCAATGTCCCCAGGCAGCTGAAATGTCTCTGTTTTGACACAACAGCCCCAAGGCTTATGGCCTGACTGAGGCCTGTGTGAGTTTTACAGCAAGACAGGCCAGTGGAGAGAAAGAGGACCCAAACACCATGTTTATAAGAGGAAGGGTTTTATAGTGTTGATGCAAGCTGGAGGTCCTCTTAAAACTCCAGTAAGTGGAGCAAATGGCATAGAAGAATTTGAAATGGCCATGCTCGCTGACTGACTTGGTCTTCCCCTTTTTATCTCCAGTGAAGAAGTTCTAACCGGCTCAGTGCCTATAGCTCAGTGATTAGGGCACTGGCCACATGCACTGGGGATGGTGGATTCGAACCCAGCCTGGACCTGCTAAACAAAAAATATAGCCCAGCGTTGTGGCGGGCACCTTTAGTCCCAGCTACTTGGGAGGCTGAGGCAAGAGAATCGTTTAAGCCCAGGAGTTTGAGGTTGCTGTGAGCTTTGACACATAGCATTCTACTGGGGATGGGGGGTGACAAAGTGAGGCTCTGAGGGGTGGCCACTGGGTTACCTTTTACTTCCCAAAAGCATCAGCAGGAAGCTGCCTCCACTGTGAAACTTACATGGTAGAAGCTGTGCTGGCAAGGAGGAAGGTGGCTTTGCCTGAACTCTATGGCTTGTGGGCTCCCTGTACCTTATTTTCTTTTTTTCTTTTTTTGAGACAGAGTCTTACTATGTCACCCTCGGTAGAGTGCCATGGCTCACAGCAACCTCCAATTCTTGGGCTTAAGTGATTCTCTTGCCTCAGCCTCTCAATAGCTGGGACTACAGGTGCCTGCCACAGTGACCAGCTATTTTTTGGTTGTAGTTGTCATTGCTGTTTGGCAGGCCCAGGCTGGATTCAAACCCACCAGCTCTAGTGTATGTGGCTGGCACCCTAGCCGCTGAGTTACAAGTGCTGAGCCTGTGCCAGAGCTTGTCTCGATCTGACCAAGTCTTATCCTTGGGCCTGTGAATATCCAGTCTGGACACCAGGTGAGGTTCCTAAGATTTTCCCCTCCTGCTAGTCTTGGCCTGAAAGGAAGCAGTGAGACCCCCAGCCCTGAGCCCTCGGCAGCCAGACCCTGACCCCTTCTGCTGGTCCCCTATAGGGTCTGTCCCCAAGATACCCCACAGTTACTGCCTCCCTGGAAAAAGTCTCACCTCCTTCATCCAGGAAGCATCCCAGCACTGGTGGCCCAGACCCTGAGCTCCCAGGGGACAGCTCTTCTGCCAAAAATGGCAGGTGCAAGGACTATAATGAGTCTGGGGAGAGTGTTGCAGACCCTGTGGTGGTGATGGGACTCAGTGGCTGAGCCCCTGAAGCAGTGTTGATGCAAGCTGGAGGCCCTCTTAAAACTCCTAAGAGGCAAGGCTGGGCTTGGTGGCTCATGCCTGTAAATCTGAGCACTCTGGGAGGCTGAGGCAGGTGGATAGCTTGAACTCATGAGTTCAAGACCAGACAGAGCAAGAGTGAGACCCTGTCTCTCCTAAAAATGAAAAATTGAGGCAAGAAGATCGCTTGAGCCCGAGAGTTTGAGGTTGCTGTGAGCTTTGACACCTTGGCACTTTTCAAGGCTGAGAAAGTGAGACTGTCTCAAAACAATAAAAACAACAAAAAAACTGAGCAGTGACTCTGTAGCTGCACTTGTTCCTGCAATCCAGGTCTCCACATAGTTTCTTCCTCCCCATCCTGGGGCTAGATTTCCCTTTCAGCCTTAGTTGCCGCAGCCTTAATTGTCTCAGAAACCGGAAGTACTCTTTTTTTTTTTTGGAGACAGAGTCTCACTCTGTAGCCCTTGGTAGAGTACCATGGCATCACAACTCACAGCGACCTCCAACTCTTGGGCTTAAGCAATTCTCTTGTCTCAGCCTCCCAAGTAGCTGGGACTACAGGCACCTGCCGCAATGCCCAGGTATTTTTGTTGCAGTTGCCACTGCTGTTATAGCTGGCCAGGGCCGAGTTCGAACCCACCATCCTCGGTATATGGGACTGGCACCCTACTCATTGAGCCACAGGTGCCACCCGTAGAAACCAGGAGTACTCTTAACTGCTTTTGTCTCAAAATGAGTGAAAAATAAATAAAATGAAATTAATCTTGGCTCCATGCCCATGCTCAGTGGTTAGGGCGCCAGCCACATACACCGGGGCTAGCGGGTTCAAACCCGGCCCGGACCTTGCAAACAACAATAACAACTACAACAACAACAACAAAAATAGCCAGGTGTTGTGGCAGGTTCCTGTGGTCCCAGCTACTTGGGAGGCTGAGGCAAGAGAATCACTTAAGTCCAGGAGTTTGAAGTTGCTGTTGTGAGGTGTGATGCCACGTCACTCTACCAAGGGCAACATAGTGAGATGTCTCAAAAAAAAAAAAAACAGAAATTAATCCTGATCCTGGGCTTGGCACCTGTAGCTCAGCAGCTCAGGCACCGGCCACATACACCGGAGCTGGTGGGTTTGAATCCAGCCCAGGCCTGCCAAACAACAATGACAACTACAACCAAAAAATAGCTGGGGCTTGGTGCCTGTGGCTCAAGTGGCTAAGGTGCCAGCCACATACACCTAAGGTGGCAGGTTCGAATCCAGCCCAGGCCCACCAAACAACAATGATGACTGCAACCAAAAAAATAGCCGGGCACTGTGGCGGGCGCCTGTGGTCCCAGCTACTTGGGAGGCTGAGGCAGGAGACTCGCTTGAGCCCAGGAGTTGGAGGTTGCTGTGAGCTGTGATGCCATACTGTGGCACACTACCCAGGGGGATAGCTTGAGGCTCTGTCTCAAAAAAAAAAAAAATAGCTGGGCATTGTGGTAGGAGCCTGTAATCCCATGGTGTAGTGGCAGGCGCCTGTAGTCTCAGCTACTGGAAGGCTGAGACAAGAGAATTGCTTAAGCACAAGAGTTGGAGGTTGTGAGCTGTGATGCTACGGAACTCTACACAGGGCAATAGCTTGAGACTCTGCCTTAAATAAATAAATAAATAAATAATCCTGATCCTGATAACCTCAGAACAAAGTTCAGGGGTAGCTCATGTCACGTGCTTTCAGAGAAACCACTGGTTTTCTAAATCTACCCAGTGGGGCGGGGCAGGATGAGGAGGAAAAAGCTGTATAAAGCTCCCTCCTGCCCTGACACAGCTAGAGACAAAGGGAGCCAGCACCCAAGCTTGACTCCTTTCCCAGGGGAGCACAAGGTGAGGCAGTGCTCCCCGAAGACAGTTTCCCAAGGTGGGCCAGGGCCAGGGAACCCTGAGGGCTGAGAGGCCACAGGGGGTGACAACAGGGGAAGTGGCCATCATTGCACAGCTCCAAAGTGGTCCTGGGAGGTATCCTACCAGGGCTGAAGCTGGAAGGGGATGAGACAGGAGGTGGCCCTAGGAGACAGCAGCCACTGGCAAAGTGTAGCCGGAGGGGTGGGGGCGACAGGCTGACTTCCCTCCTTTCAGCCAACTTTCTATGGCTGCCTCCCCCATCAGAACCACCCAGAAGCCAAAGGGCCAGGCACAGACCAAGGGTGTGGAGCAGTAGGTGGAAAGAATAGCCTCTGTTACAGACCCTAGTGCTTTGCAGCCTGGGGCAGTGAGGGGTCCTGGGGCTGGGAAAGTGGCCCTAGGCTGGGCAGGGAACCCCAGAGGCTATGGCACCCAGCACTGTGTCTTGAAATGACCTTAGAGCATTTTCTCCCAGGCCTGTGGAGACAACGCCTGACCCTTGGGGAGCTGAGGCCATAGGAAGGCTCCACCTGGGGTCTCAGGGCCCAGGTGATTGCCTTGTGAGACTAGAGCCTGCCATAGTTTGGGGGATCCCAGGAGCTCCCAGGGAAACCAGATTTGAGGAAAGGAAGATGACTTGGGCTTTCCTCCACAGGGTGAGCACTATTCCTGTAACAACATGCAGACACCCAGAGGAACCACCCTTGGGATCGCTGATGCTACAGGTCCGAATCCCACCTTGCAATCAGCCAGGCCTGGCCACATCCAGCTGGAAGCTCCTGGGGATAGGAGCTGGACACTGGTCACTTGCACAGATGACAGAGAGATCTGGGACAACTAAAGACCGAAGTGCCTAGTGAGGAGGGTTGGGGACTGAGCTACTTCCCCTTAGGGCTGAGGTCCCAGGACACCTGAGATGGGGGTGTCCCATACCTAGCCCTGGACAAGCTTGGGGGACCTCTCAGCCTCCATTCTCCTGGTGGGGGGCCATGTAGGGGACCCAAAGGGACACTGATCCCCAGAGCTGGAAATCCCCTCTATGGCAAGTCTGGTAGTCATTGTGAGTGCTCCTATGGCCAGTCTTGCTCTGAGTGCCTCTGTGTGCCTACCAGATTCTCCCCAACAGCCCAGGGTGGAGGATGTTCTTGCCATGGCCTCTAGGAGGCAGGGCACAGAGAAGCTGAGTCAATGCAAAGTGCAGTGACCTGGCCTGTTTTTTCCCTTATCTCAGTGGATGGGACCATCCTAAGGGTTCCAGTGTTTTTCTCTGGTCTGGTGGACCCTAGCCTCCTCACGTCCCCAATCTGGTGGATGGCCCTGAGTCACTAGGGTTACTTGGCTCATTCTTCCCCATCCAGATGGTGTCTCCAGGGCCCCTGAATTTATCACTGAAGGGGAGTGTACCTGTCCTTGTTGCAGGTGTGATTGCTTTGCTATGATTCGCTGGTGCATGGGGAAGAAGCCTTGTGAAGAAGGTCAGGAAGTGGCATCCTGCCTTGCTGGGAAAGCAATGGGGGTCCTGGGCTGGAGGACATGGGCAAGGGCTGTATCTCGGTTGGGGGGAGGTTGTTCTTCCCCTGAGCTGGGTAGGACAAGGCCATCTCGAGGGTCTCAGTGTTTTTCTCTAATCCTGGCCATGTCTGGTGGGACCTTAATCTCCATAGGCCCTTCAGTATCCCCAATCTGAAGGGTGGGCCCAGGGTTAGTGGGGTCACCTAGCTTGATTCTCCCCCATCTAGATTGTTTGTCTAACTTCTCTGAAGTGTCTGTGAAAGGGAGAATTAGCATACCTTATGGTCATTGTGCTTCCAGTAGCATTTTTCGGAAGAATCTCCAACTCTCAGGTAAAGAGGGTAAAGGAGCATTTTCTCTCCTGGGAGAGCACTTGGGAGAGGGGGGTGATCACCAGGCAGGTGGGAGGCCCAAGACAAATCCCTGGGGAGGGAGCTGCCCCGACTGGCCCGGGCCCAGTCTTTGCCCACAGGGGACCCTCACCTCCTTCTGTGGGCACAGCCTCTGCTGAGCCAACCCCTGCCTTTACAGACATAGATGCAGACTTGTGGGAACAAGTGGACTCCCAGGAGCCTCTCCCTGACCCTGAGGATGGGAAGGAAGGCTCTACCTGCACAGGAGTGTTGTAGGGTCCCATGCAGAACCCATGTTAAATTTTGAGTATGAACAAAGTAAACTTTTAGGCGGAAAAATAAAAATTCATTCAACACACAATGATTGAGTGCTTACAGCATACCTCGACTCACCAAGCTATGAATTCCAGGATTCTGGCTTGGCGCCTGTGGCTCAAGTGGCTAAGGCCCCAGCCACATACACCTAAGGTGGCAGGTTCGAATCCAGCCTGGGCCTGCCAAACAACAATGATGGCTGCAACCAAAAATAGCCAGGCATTGTGGCGGGCACCTGTGGTCCCAGCTACTTGGGAGGCTGAGGCAGGAGACTCGCTTGAGCCCAGGAGTTGGAGGTTGCTGTGACCTGTTATGCCATAGCACTCTACCCAGGGGGATAGCTTGAGGGTGTGTCTCAAAAAAAAAAAAATTCCAGGATTCTGAGTCCCTGTAGATGTGCTTCTGTCCCACCATCCCAGGGACCCTCCACAGAGCTGCCTGGCCTGGGCCATCTCTCAGACCAGAACTCTCTTGGGGCCTCCATCCCTCAGGACTCACACCCTGGGCCCCTCTGCCTAGGGCATCAGCCTGGACACTGGGTGGGGTCCCTGAGGCTTCCCCTTCTTGCTGCTCTTGGACTGAAATGGGGCTGTGGGACTTCTGCACTGGGCCCCTGAGAAAGTAGAGAAGCCCTGACTCTTCCTGCAGGGACATGCAGGACAATTCTCCCAGTTGCCTTGGTTCTTCTCAGTTCTATCTGCCTCCTGCTTGCAGTTCAGGAGAATAATTGTAGAATGTGCAGGAACGAACAAGAACATCCTGAGCTAGAAAGTCACTGCCTGAAATAGCCCAGGCCTTTTTCCTGTCACTTCTAGGGAATGAAAATCTTGAGTTAAACAGTGTCAATCTAAGGAAAGAAACTGGGTCTCGTAAGGTGGCTCACATGCGGTCCCAGCATTTGGGGAAGCCAAAGCAGAAGGAACCTTGAATGCTGGAGTCAGAGGTGGCAGTAAGCTATAATCAGTGAGCACCTATATGTTGTAGTCTGGGCAACAGAACAAGAACCTATCTCAAAAAAAAAATAATAATAATAAAGGGAAGGGGCAGGGAAGAAACTGAAGCAAAATTCATTTAAGTAAAAAATTTATTAAGCCCAAGAGCTAGAGGTTGCTGTGAGATGTGATGCCATGGCACAGGGCAACAAAAATGAGACCCTGTCTCTAAAAAAAAAAAAAAGTTTTTTTGGGTCAAGATGGGGACAGCTGCCTGGAAGACTCATATTCATATCACCTGGGATAGGAGCTCCATTCAACCTTTGTTAAAAGCAAGGTTTTGGGTTGGGAGGGTGTTGAGACAGAGTCTCACTCTGTCATCCTGGGTAGGGTATCATATGGCGTCATCAAAGCTGACAGCAACCTCTAACTTTTTAGCTCTTGCCTCAGCCTCCCAAGTAGCTGGAAATACAGACTTTCACTCACCTCTATGCCCAACTCAGCTTGGTTTTTTTCTTTCTTTTTTTTTTTTTTTGAGACAGAGTCTCACTTTGTTGACCTCTGTATTGTGCTGTGGCATCACAGCTCACAGCAACCTCTAACTCTTGGGCTTAGGCGATTCTCTTGCCTCAGCCTCCCGAGTAGCTGAGACTACAGGTACTCGCCACAACACCTGGCTATTTTTTTGTTGCATTTTAGTCAGGGCTGGGTTTGAACCCACCATCCTTGGTATATGGGGCTGGCACCCTACTCACTGAGCCACAGGCACCACCCTCATTTTTTCTATGTGTAGTAGAGACGAGGTCTTGCTCTTGCTCAGGCTGGGCTTGACCTCCTGAGCTCAAGGAGTCCACTTGCTTTGGACTTCCAGAGTGTGCTAGGATTCAGGTGTGAACCACCACACCTGGCCAAAAGCAGATTTTTAAAGGCAAAAAAAGCAAACAAGCACTGTCCTGATGCAAAATTATTGTCAGGCATTCCCATTTGTTTAGATCAATGACATTGACTAGTGATAGCCTATGCATTATTGAACTATAGGGTGTGAGTTATGGTTTCCAATACATGGCGTTGTTAGGTAAATTTAGCTACCTGTGGTGAAAGTCAGTCCAGAGACCACAAGGCAAGCAGCCTCAGGAGATGACTGCTCAGCTTTAGGGAGGAGTGGGGCCAACTGATCATCTAGAGGAGGCTCCCATTCCTCAGATAGGACAGCCCAGGCTTTGTTCCTCCTTCACCTGGAAGCTGTATGTCCTTCAAGCTTTGCCCAGTGAATGGGTCCTGCTGCCCTCAAGGTGCATAACTAGTGTGGGCAGCCTCCGGGGTCCCTCACTTGCAATACAAGTGGGATATATACAGTGGAGGCTCTGCCCATCCCTGGCAGCTTTCCTGAGCCATGAGTGACCAGCTCATAGTAGATCCAAGGCTTCTGTTGACCCTGAGTGTCTGTAAGTAATAAACCCTCTTCTTATTACTTATTTTATGAGTTCATCCATCCCAAAGGACTCAAATGTAGCAACACTGTAGCCCAGAAAGCAGTGGATAGAAGTGTTTGGACTGCTTCTCCTGGCAGGTGGCACAGTGACCATTTCTGCGGTTCTCCACAATGGAGGCCTCCCTTGGGCCTGGGTAACCTGCTGCCCAGGGCCTGTCTCCAGGAGGCCTCAGGCCCCCTCCTGCTGGTTCCTCCCAAGGAAGCTCTCCTGATACCATCCAAGCCTCACATATTCCCTGGAAGCCTCCTAGGATCCAAGATTCCTGGGGTGCAAGAAACCCTTACAAAAAAGTTGGCTCTGGGGCTCTGCTGAGAAGGAGATTGGCCCACAGTCTTCAGTGAACTGGGAGGGTGCCCTTCTCACTGAAGGACACATCTTTGCCACATTTCCCTGGGAATGGCCTGGGGGCTGAGGAAGATTCCTGGAATCTCAAACCCTTCCTAACCCCCTGGGCACCAGCTCTGCTAAAGGAGAAGAAGGAAATGCAAAGTTACCTTCTAGAACAAGATGGGAGGGATTCCCCAGAAGCCCTGAGGTACAATGGCCTCTGCTTCCAGGTGCCTTCCCACACCCAGTCCTCAATCTTTGAAAACTGCCACTGCCTGTAAGAAAACAGATTCTTTGAAAAATGTACGTTTGATGGCTAACGAAAGAAAATTATAAGCACATTTATGTTTTTAAGAGTTTATCGGCTCGGTGCCTGTGGCTCAAGCGGCTAAGGCGCCAGCCACATACACCTAAGGTGGCGGCTTCAAATCCCCAGCCCGGGCCCGCCAAACAACAATGATGGCTGAAACCAAAAAATGGCCGGGCATTGTGGCAGGTGCCTGTAATCCCAGCTACCTGGGAGGCTGCTGTGAGCTGTGATGCCATGGTACTCTACCCAGGGGGATAGCTTGAGGCTCCGTCTAAAAAAAAAAAGAGTTTATCTGGGATGGTGCCTGTGGCTCAGTGAGTAGGGCATCGACCCCATATACCAAGGGTGGTGGGTTCAAACCCAGCCCCAGCCAAACTGCAACAAAAAAATAGCTGGGCGTGGCTCAGTGCCTGTGGCTCAAGTGGCTAAGGCACCAGCCACATACACCTAAGGTGGCAGGTTCGAATCCAGCCCGGGCCACCAAACAACAATGATGGCTGCAACAAAAAAATAGCCAGACACTGTGGTGGACACCTGTGGTCCCAGCTACTTGGGAAGCTGAGGCAGGAGACTCACTTAAGCCCAGGAATTGGAGGTTGCTGTGAGCTGTGAGACCACAGCACTCTACCCAGGGCAACAGGTTGAGGCTCTGTCTCAAAAAAAAAAAAAAAAAAAAGCCAGGCGTTGTGATAGGCGCCTGTAGTTCCAGGTACTCTGGAGGCTGAGGCAAGAGAATCTCCTAAGCCGGAGGTTGCTGTGAGCTGTGACACCACAGTCGGTACACTACTGTGAGCAACAAAGTGAGACTCTGTCTCAAAAAAAAAAAAAACAAAAAACAAAAAAGACTTTATCTGAGCAGTTAGCCACTCCTGAATACCTACCAGAGGGCAGACAGCCAGCATTCTACCGGAGGGCAAGAGGGGAAACTGTTATCAAACATTTGCAGAAGCAAGACAAAGAAAACAATTTTGATTGGTTAGAGGGGAAAGTTCCCAGTTTAGAGATCAGTGGTGATTTCTGACTGGTGCAGTTTCTAGTTTAGATTTACTGTTTACACTAGGCTTTGGTCTCTTCATACAGAGCTGCCTCAGTGTAATGACCTCCCACATAGAAATTTTTTAAAACAATTCTCCCCTTTTGGTTAGCCTTGGGCATGAATGCCACTGTCTGTCACTGTCATGAGTGGCCTGTTGTGGTCTATGTGAGGAACTCCCAAGTAGAAAGTTTTGGGGTTTTTTGTTTTTGTTTTTGAGACAGCCTCAAACTGTCACCCTGGGTAGAGTGCTATGGAATCACAGCTCACAGCAACCTTCATCTCCTGGGCTCAAGTGATTCTCCTGCCTCTGCCTCCCAAGTAGCTGGGAACACAGGCACCCACCACAACACCCAGCTATTTTTTGGTTGCAGCCATCACTGTTTGGTGGCCCGGGCTGGATTCGAACCCTCCAGCTCAAGTGTATGTGGCTGGCGCCTTAGCCGCTTGAGCCACAGGTGCCAAATCAAGATTTCTCCCCCGCTCCCCCCCCCCCAGTAGAGACAGCAGAGCCTCACTCTATCGCCCTAGGTAGAGTGCTGTGGTGTCACACAGCTCACAGCAACCTCCAACTCCTGGGCTTAGGTGATTCTCTTGCCTCAGCCTCCCCATAGCTGGGACTACAGGCACCCACCACAGTGCCTGGCTATTTTTTTGTTGCAGTTTGGCTGGGGCTTGGTTTGAACCCACCATCCTCAGTATATAGGGCCAGTGCCCTACACACTGAGCCACAGTGCCACCCTTAGTTATTGTTTTTAATCTCTTACTGTGCCTAATTTATAAATTAAACTTTGTCATAGGCATGTATATGTAGAAAAAACATAGTGTATACAGGGTTCAATACTATCTCCAGTTTCAGCTATCCGCTGGGTTATTGGAATGTATCCCCTGTAGATAAGTGGGGACTACTATATCTGGGAAATTTTAGTCATGAGATAATTCCTAGCAGTAGTATTGCTGGGTTAAAGGGTGTGTGCTTTCTAAATTTTCAGTAGATGGTTACAACATGCTCTCCAGACAGGTTTTACAAATTTATAATCTCACCAGCAGCATATAAAATGCCTGTAGGTTCGGGGCCTGTAGCTCAAGTAGCTAAGGCACTAACTGCATACACCAGAACTAGTGGGTTCAAATCCAGCCCAGGCCTGCCAAACAACAATGACAACTCCAACCAAAAAATATCCGGACGTTGTGACGGACACCTGTAGTCCAAGCTAATTGGGAGGCTGAGGCAAGAGACTTGCTTAAGCCCAGGAGTTGGAGGTTGCTGTGAGCTGTGATGCCGCGGCACTCTACCCAGGGTGACAGTCTGAGGCTCTATCTCGAAAAAAAAAAAATGCCTGTTTCACTCATAGTCTAAGAGACACTGGTTACTACGTGTATAAAACATTGCAAGATTTGCCAACCTGAGAGCTGGAAAGTGATGTCTCTTGGGATCAGGTGTGATGGTTATTTTGTCCTGATATTTATTTTAGAGGAATACATGTACATGGCAACAAATTGAAACAGTACAAAATTGATGGGTATTTAGGATGTTTCCATGGTTACAGTGATTATCACGCAACATACTTTACATAGTTACACAAGTGTATCTGAAGAATAAATTCTTAGGGTGGCACCTGTGGCTCAAGGAGTAGGGCACGGACCCCATATACCGGTGGTGGTGGGTTCAAGCCCAGCTCCAGCCAAAAAACTGCAAAAAAAAAAATCTTAGTGATTTGCCTTTTTCGCATAAACAATTTTTGTTGTGAAGAATAACAAACACTGATTGCTTTATTTTTTATGTAGTAAGAAGGCTGTTTTCTTCTCACTTCTATCCCTCAACTACCCTGTTACCGTTCCCAGAGGGGACCAACATTTTACCAGTTTCCAATGTGCCCTCCAGATACAAGCAGGTGTGTATCTATTTCTGTGTTTCTGTAACAAAGAGGGTATAAATGACCTGGCCTCAGGCTGCCCACAATCCTTAGCACAGTACCCAGCACTTAGTAGGAAGTTGTTTTTAACACTTTCTATCATCCTGTTTTGGAAACTGTCCTGATGCCCCCAGGGTACTGGGAGGTTTGAGAACTCTTTTGTATCCTCTGTCCAGAAAGAAGAACTTTGGCATCAGCTACCTTGGCCGGGACCGACTAGGACAAGAAGCTTACCTCTCACTCTTGTCTGACTGGGACCTCAGCACAGCCTTCGCCACTGCCTCCAAACCTTACCTGCAGTTGCGTGTAGACATTCGGCCCTCAGAGGACAGTGAGTACCCAGTGCCCTAGGGGTACTGCTCTGGGACCCACCTTTTCTTCATAGAGTGACTCTGCCACTTGCAGTAGGCAGGGCAGCAAGGTGTCCTAGGTCCAGATCCTGGTTCAGCCACTGCACCTCAATTTCTTTACTTCTAAAGTAGAGATTATGATATTTTAGGGGCATTATAAGGATTAAATAGGGAAGTTCACATAAAATGCCAGAATAATACATGACTGCATAATGAATGCTCAAAAAGTATTAGCTCTAATAATAATAATAATTGTATTGTACTATTATAATATTTAACGTAGTAGTATATGTTATAGTTATATAATACAATATAACAGTATAACTGTGGTATTTTATATTTTAGTTATTATAATATCTAAATGTGATACTTGTTATAATGATGGTAATTGTGTTTATTCATTCATCTTGTACTCATATTTGCTTATGCTCTTGTTCACTCATTCATTTGTTCCTTTCATCTCTCAGCCACCTCTTCTCTTGTTTGTCTATTCTTGCCTATTCTGGTTCCCATGAGCACAGATAAATTAAGACATGGTTCCAAAAATTTGAGTATGAACCATATATTAGATAACAGTATTTTATCAGGGTTAAATTTCCTGGGTGGGTTCGGCGCCTGTGGCTCAATCGGCTAAGGCGCCAGCCATGTACACCTAAGGTGGCGGGTTCGAATCCCCAGCCCGGGCCTGCCAAACAACAATGATGGCTGCAACCAAAAAACGGCCGGGCGTTGTGGCGGGTGCCTGTGGTCCCAGCTACTTGGGAGGCAGAGGCAGGAGACTCGCTTGAGCCCAGGAGTTGGAGGTTGCTATGAGCTGTGATGCCATGGCACTCTACCCAGGGGGATAGCTTGAGGCTCTGT
>CAUYQV010077603.1:0-11623 GCA_963574575.1 Galagoides demidoff
TCCCTGGGTACCCAGGACAATGTATATAGAGAGATGTGGAATCATCCCTTAAAGCCATCCTGGGCTCGGCGCCTGTGGCGCAATCGGCTAAGGCGCCAGCCACGTACACCTAAGGTGGCTGGTTCGAATCCCCAGCCTGGGTCTGCCAAACAGCAATGATGGCTGCAACCAAAAAAAAAAAAAATGGCCGGGCGTTGTGGCGGGCGCCTGTGGTCCCAGCTACTTGGGAGGCGGAGGCAGGAGACTCGCTTGAGCCTGGGAGTTGGAGGTTGCTGTGAGCTGTGATGCCATGGCACTCTACCCAGGGAGATAGCTTGAGGCTCTGTCTCAAAAAAAAAAAAAAAGCCATCCTGAGGTGGGGAGGTACACATTTCACCACGTTTCAGAAGCAGTGCCTCTTACCGCACCTGTCATCTCTTGACAACAAGGACAAAGAGTAGGACCTGATGCATGAAGACCTGGTCAGCAGGATAGTCAATCTCAGGTGGCACTTTCATTAGAAACTAATATTTCATATTTATACCTCAGTACTACTTTTTTTGTCAGCCAGAATTGTGTGTAAGAACTTTACAAGTGACATAGGAATGTCTCAACTTTGAGATGACCAAGGTTATTATGGGTATTTTGAGACTGTTGGTAACCCTAAGACAGTCACTATAGATAAATAATCTGTTTGCAGTTTGCATTGAAAAGGGACTTCAGGAACCACAGTGGAGATCTATTGGTTTGTCTAGCTCAGCTCTTACTCCCTTCTCTCATCACAGAAGCATCTATTTGGCACATCATAACTCTGCCTTCTGGCCTCAGCTGATTGGTCTAAGGATAGGCACCTAACCCAGGCTGAGTCAACCAAATATTTCTTTGTATTTCTGTATTCGTTACTAAGAGAGGTGAGAGAGTCCTGCCCTACATTCTGAAGCTGAGTACTTCTTTGGGTCAGGAATTGACATAGTCTCTGAGGCTACAACACTGAAAAGAGCAGGTGATGTATTTTCTTTCATGGTGATCAGTTCTAGTCTGGTAGAGGGGACATAAACCAATAAATATAAAGTATATGAAACCCAGGATTGGTCAGAAATCATGACGATTATAAAAACTGTTTTAATTGTAACAAGAATAGCAAACACGATAGTGAACTTGAGCACTGGCTGGGTATGAGGAGCAATGCTAGTGGCTTTATGTGTTTTAACTAATTTAATCCTCACAACCACTCAAGGGAGTGAATTCTAGGATTAATCCGTTGAGAGAAAGCTGTCCTTTCAGTGAGAAGCAGTGATGAAAACTGTAGAGAAAAGAAGAGCTGAGACTTTAAATTCATGTTTCCAGGCTTTCCTAATACCCAGTTGTATTTCAGCCATTATGATTGCTTATGTTGTTCAGCCTTCCCTTAATTTCATGAGTTAATACATTTTTCTCTATCTTTTAACTTTAAGAACTGAAATTTTATCACCTATAACCAAAAATGGTCAAGACACCAGGGAAACTCCTCAAGGTTTATTGAATGACCTCTTTTTGTCTGGCAAGGAGTGCTGATAAAATGATAAGGATTAGCAGACATACAGAGCTCCAGGCCTCAGGGTGTGGATCAGAGTCCAGTAAAGACACCAAGAAGCAGAGATGGAGACCAAAAGTGAAAAGCCAGCCATATAACCCTACTTCCCTCCTCATTTTGCCCTCCTCTGAGGCAGGCACCGCAAACAGGGCACCCTTCCCTCCCATCCTTTGTGTAGCTGTGATCATCCCATAGCTCCATGACCAGGATGTAGCTCCTGGAGAGCGGATCCCATCTGTCCCATTACTTGCCTGGTCCCCTGATTCCAACATCCACCTTACACATGATTAAAAAAAAAATTCTGCTGGCTAAATATGGCTGTGTGTTGTGTGTGAGGGGTGGTGGATGTGATTGTGTAGACTATGGATGACTGATTTCTCCTTCCTCTAAAGTTCTCCCTAAATAGCTAAGTGTGTCTACAAAGAGGAATGGGTGGACAAATAGCCGATGGAAGGGACAGTGTATCCTCCAAGTTGGGGTCAGGGTCTCTGGGGTCAGGCTCCTGTTGAGCTGATCATTAGCTCTATGCTTTCAGGGGTGTCACTTCATCATCCCATTCCCCAGATTCTTCCTTCAGGAAATTTAGTACCAGTGTTTCCCATGTAGCACTGTTTCATGGATTATGTGACGAAATATGCATAAAATGCTTAAATACTGCCTGAAACACAGCACTTCATAAATGGTGGTAATCACCATTGCCATGTGGAAGGAAAGGGAATGAACACATAGATCCATATGTACAATGAAAGTAACTATCAAAAACACAATGTGTGAAAACTGTAAAAGAAGGTTGCAACAAGATACTTAAATATAGCACCAATTTACATAAAATTTAAAGCAGAAAGTAATATGATATATTGATGATGCATATTTATCAGTATATAATATAAATATTCAGGCTCGGCACCCGTAACTCAGTGGTTAGGTCACTGGCCACATACAACAAGGCTGGAGGGTTCAAACCGAGCCCAGGCCTGCCAAACAACAATGACAACTAAAAGCAAAATGTAGCCAGGGATTGTGGCATGTGCCTGTAGTCCCAGCTACTTGGGAGGCTGAGGCAAGAGAATTGCTTAGACCCAAGAACTTGAGGTTGCTGTGAGCTGTGATGCCATAGCACTCTACCCAGGGCAACATAGTGAGACTCTGTCTCAAAAAAAAAATGTATCTTATATAAAAGTAGGATATAGTACTTATGCATATGTGGTTGGACAATTAAGTTCAAGAACTCATCCTAGAAAAAGTGCTACATACCTCACTGCTGAATATCACAGTCATCTTTGATGTATTCCCCTTGGGAAGCTATGCATTGATGCCAGCACATAGACCACCCTTCAAAGCAATTCTGGAACTCTTCTGGAATGGCTATCAGTGCTGTCCTCAGACAAAGTCTGACAATGAAGTGTGACAAACTCATTCTATGCACCTACGGCTTTTCCCTGGGATGCATTTCTGAACCTACTTGTCCAACCTCATGCACACACATATACCTGCCCTTTTGTATGTGTGTACTACATGTGTGTACGTGTGAATGCATGTACCTGTTTCTGTGCTTTCTCACATGCATTCATGTACTACTTTCCAGATAATAGTTTAGCTGTGGTGGTGGCAATGGTGTGTGTGTACATGTATGTACATGTGTGTTCACAGAGCACATGTAGTCTGCAGGTTTCAAGCTTCTCATAATTAAACCTTTGGAAAATACATTATAAAAACTCCCACCTGACAAGTAGAAGGCTGATTTCTTCATTTGTATTCCACTGGGCTATTCAAGTTTCCTTTTTTGATATGCAGGAGAAGTTACAGCGTGACACCCATCTGAAATGTGGATTTTTAATGAGGATCTGGGGCCTGGGATAGGTCCAACGTGGGGTTGTGTGCTGGAGAGTGGGGGAGGTGGTAGGCGCCTGGAGACTGGTTTATATTGTGCCTTTATCTGGTGCCTTCTTAACATGATCTGGAGCAAGAGGGACGTACAGCAAGACCTCCCAGATAGGTTGCTTCATCTTTCTCAGACTGTTTTCTTAGCTGTGAGATAGGAATAATAAATCCTATTTTACCAGGTTGCTGTGAGAAATAAATAAACACAGAGCATGGCACTTGGCAAGCATATCAAATACTCAGGGTTATGACACCTAATTTATATTTAAAGCTTATTTGAGACACAGACTTCAGCGAGGAAAAAAAAATCAATCATGTGCCAAGCTAAAAGATAGTTTCTTCAGGAGTCAGAGCACCCAGTGGAGTCTCACTCCCCCAGATCAATAGGTATGTTCAACACACCGAAAATAAAACATCAACCCAAATCCTTGTGGTGCGGTTCTGAAACCCAGCACATCTTCCCCGACCACAGTGGGATTTGTCAGAGCTTAATGCTTCTAATTCTGGGAGGGGGATTAGGAGACTCATCTCTCCCTGCCCCTGAGGGAGGAGGAACAAAGTTAAGGACCAGGAAGGATTTGGGTAAGGGGTGAGTAGCTCAGCAAAGCTAAGGGAAGAAGAGGGTCAGGAGAGAAAGGGTTGAAAGCGATGGAGGGAGGAACTGCAGGAAAGACAGACAGTGTGAGCCATCCCCAAAGGGGTTGGTAGACAAAAACAAAGGCTGAGTAAGGCCATCTAATGCTGAGGATGAGAAATCTCTGTAGCAAAGCTCAGTGAGAAGAAGCAGGAGCGCTCGCTCTTGTGGCAGCTCAACCCCAGGGCGGCCTCTGAGGCTCCTCCTCTAGCTTGTGATTTCCAGGTGAACTACACAGGGAGAGCTCGTTCTGCGGAAAGATGTGATCCGTCTGCCCATCAGGGAACTGGTGTAGGAAGGACACCCGAACACCATGAGGGAATCTTCAGTAAAGGGGCTGAGTGCTGCCTGCAACTGGAAACATCAAAGCTCATCAATAAGGCCAATTCTGCCAGAGACTCCAATCCCATCCTCCTGCCCTTTATGACCATGAACACTTAAAAAAATCTTAAAGCTATATGGTAACTTTTTGACTCATAATTCGCCATTTCCAAAGCCATTGTTTTATTACTGGTGCTTTTAGCCACAGTGAATGACAAAGGGAAAATTTGCAGACTGTAAATCAGGTGGCGGCTTGATATGGGAAGAAATCACGGATTTGATGTCAGACATACCCAGGCACATTCGTGTGCTCATTCACTCAACAAATACTTACAGAATATATACTAGATGGTGGGTTTGTGGCATTTGTCTTCTAGTGGAAGAAGACAGGGATTAGGAAATGAATAACAAGATGATTTAAAGGTTTTCTAACCACAGGACCAGCCAAAGTTGGGGCTACTCTGTTGATAACAGAATGCCAACTTACCTTGCAGGCATAAAAGGCAAACCTTCAAGTCATGTAGCCTGGACACAAGCAATAGAAAAAGCTTTGACCATCAACAACATCCAGAACCAGTGATTTTTCTCCATGGAACCAAGAAGACTGGGCTGTGACTGGAACCTGAACATTGGAACCCTTTCAAACCTAGAAGTCTGTTGGCCTGGAAGATCTGGGTCTAAAATATACCTCAACATCCCTTACCATAACTGGTCAAATTTGAAGCCCTCCAATCGGACTCTGGCAAGCCAACATTCCTAAATCCATTCTCTTGCCTTCTGGCCTCTTAAAACTTATCCCATACCCCAAATCAAGGAGAAGTATTTGAGCTGTATCCTTGCTGGTTGGCCTCACAGTAAGGGGGGGCCTTTTCTTTTCACAAAAGCTGGCACTGTAGTATTTGGCTTCTGTTTGCAGCAGGCAGTGAGCCCATTTGCTCAGTAACAGGGTATGCCGTGTAGAAAGCACAGTGGGGTGATAGGATTCAGAGCGGCTGGGAAAAGTGGGCAGTTTTGGAGTGGGCAGTCAGGGAAGGTTTCCCTGAGGAGTTGGCTCTGGCCTGAGACCTGAACGCAAAGTAGTCAGCTCAAGGATAAGCATTTCATGCAGAGAGGACAGCAAGGCCCCAGGCAAGCCCCTGGTATGTTCAGTGGTGTGAAGACTCGGGTGGTAGGGCATTGGTGAGTGAGGGTCATATGCAATGTTGTCACATAAGTTTTAATTATGAGTTTTATTTGTTCTGTGATCTTTATTAAGTTTCTTTACCTATTTTAGGCTCACTTTGATAAGTTTAAAAGGACATCATACTTTCTTTGGTGTGTTGTTAGGATTAGAAATATTAAATAAAATATAAAGGACTTGGTAAAATATCTGATGTGTAGTAAGTGTTCAATAATTAGAGTTAGTATTATTGCTAATGTTTGGATAAATAATTCCATCAAGTTTCCTGATAAGGTTGGATTCATGTTGAGCCAATTGGGAATTTACCCAAGGCTGAAAACTTAGGAATATTGTATGTTTTTGGAGGATTGAGAAAGCATCTCTAGGAAAAGTTTTTCTGGTGACCTAATATTGTGGGATTTAATTGTAAGGTTAAGTTAATGGTAGGGGCTTAGAAAGATTGCTGAGACCTAGGGTAAATGGTACGGTCCAGTTTTTACTTCCCTTAAATTATTTCAACAGGAAACCCTATTAGCAGTCCTAGATTGATATGTGCTTGATTGTGACACTTCCCTGCTCTGAATCTTCCAATACTTTCTCATATGTGAATAAACCCTGAAGTCCTCTCATGGCCCCCAAATCCCTGTGTGATGTGGGCTGCTTCTACCTCTCTGATCCCATCCTCCCAAGCTTCTTCAGCCATGCCTTCCTTGCTGTTTTACAAACATGTCAAGGATGATTCCACCTCAGGACCTTTGCCCTTGCTGTCCTCGATGCCTGCAGAGATTTCCCATATCCCTGCCTGGCCCCCTCCCAGGCAGGTTGCTCAAATGTGTCTCGGATGTCAGCTACTTAGAGAGGCCTCCTCTACGGCCCTAAACAGTACTATCTTTCTTCATCCTGCCTCAGTTTTCTTGAGAGTACAGATTACTGCAGAAGTGTTTCCTTGGTTGTATGTCTAGCTATTTATTATCTCTTCCTATTAAAAAGTCAGTGGCATAGAGCAGGGGCTGGGTTTTGTTCACTGTTGCTGCTCCAACTCCAGAGACAGCTGGGTACTGAATAAATATCTTTTCATGGAATGTATCCTCATAGCTGGAGAATGTAATCCTCATAGCTGGAGGCTTTTCCCAAAGTCAACAACAAACTTTGATGTCACTCAGCAAATCTCATTATTCATTCATTAAGCTCTTGAGGATTTGATGTATTCAACACAGATCTGGCATGATTCAAGAGGATGTTGATGTAGGCAGTGATGAGACTGAAACCCACAGGGGGAGAAAGTGTCAGGCACAGTCCAAACTGCCATCACCAGGGCGAGTTCATTTAAAAAAAATCCCCCATGAAATTTGTGAATACATTATTTTTATACTAAGTTAACATATTTCAAGATGTAGTCCAATTTCCTTTAATCGCAGCACTCCCCAACCTCAAGCTTTTTCAACCCTCCCCAAAGCAACCATTTTTAAAAAACCAGCGTGGAGCACAAACTCCCAAATATTTTCCAGTTCACTTGAACATATGAAAATGTATTTGCAGAAATGAATGTTATTTTACATATTTGTTATCATATTGGAATTCAAATTTATGTATTATTCTACAACTCGATTTTATTTCACACAATATTATGTTCTATAAAAATAGCTATGGTAATACATGTAGGCTGACCTCATTTTTTTTGATTAGTGTTTGCATAATACATCTTTTTTTCATCATTTCACTTTCAATTTACCCGTGCTGTTGATTTTAAAGTCAGTTTTTTATAAATAGCACAGCGTCATTGTGTTTTTACAACCATTTTGTCAATGTCTGTCTTTTAGTTCATTATTTAGATGATCTATGCTTAAGGTAATTGCAGGAGGACAGGTTTGCAATTACAGCTGACCCAGCTGTTTCTCTCTTGCCTGCAGTTCTCAGGTGGACTATAATAAGAATGCAACTTCTTGATATAAGGAGGTAATGTCTGGAACAACCCAGGCTGTGTCCTCATTCGTCCTAGAATGGGATGTACTGCTCTGCTTGAGCTCTGCAGGCCAAGTGGTGCCTGGGGCATATAAACTTTGGGCAGAGCCATTTCAGGGTCTCCCAGCTGCTATGCGATGTGCACACAGGCAGACAGGACTCCATCTGCTCTGTCTGGGAGGCTTTCCTGAGCCTTGGGGCAGCAGCTCACCACGGAGCCTTGCTTCTGTCTATCCTTCTTGCCTGTCTGTGAGGCATAAACCCACTTCACGTGACTAGATTGTCTGTCTCACTAGATCAGACCCGTGCAATAAGCGAAGAACCCGGGCAGTGATTATGAATGTGTTAGAGTTTAAATCTGCCGGTTTATTTATTTTCTGTTTGTTGCTCCTCTGCTTCATTCCTCCCTTGGTCTTTTGTTGTTTTCCTATGGGTTACCTGGACCTGTTTTAAGGATGCCGCCTTGATTTCTTTTTCTGCGTGTCACTTTGTTTTGTTTTTGAGTGTATTACTCAGTATTGTTTCTTGGTAGTTGCTCTGGGTATTACAACACACATCTGTGACTTCCCGTGCATCACGGTCTACTGATGTCATGGTTTTACGACTTTGAGTCAAGTGTCAGATCTCACCTCCATTTGGATCCCTTTACCTCTCCACTTTTGAAATATTACTGTCTGGAGTATCAGACGGTGTTATTATTTTTATTTTAATCCTTGAACATAACTTAGAAAATTTATGAGGAGAAACCCTTTCTATCTAATAGTGGAAAGAGAAGAAATACAGGTAAATACAGAAGCATACACCCAAAACTTACCCATCCTACTCAGGGTGATTGTTTTATTGTGAACTATTGTATTTATCTGTGTGAAAATAAAATTTAAAGTTGTTGCATCACAGGAAACATTTTAGCTTTGAGCGATGCGATTGCGATCTGGGACACAGTGCATGTGGTTGCACCTGCTGCTTCTGAGATTATAGACAACTCTTTCTCATTGTTTTTGTTCTGTAAATGACGAGGGAGACCAGAAACCAGATCTCTTCCTCTTCTGATCACTGATCTTTGTCATAGATTCACTGCCTCCTTTATTATCTTGTACCTGATTGGGACCAGTTGGTACAAAAGATCCTGTGACTGTTGCATCTTCAGTGTGGAATGTTAAATGTCCCTTTCCCAAAAAGAATGCTGCCTTGACCATTCCTATTACCAGAGCTAGCCGTGTGTGGAATATGTTGAAACCATGTGAAGATCCCAAACCTTATGCAGATAAATAGCCCCTAAAACTTCTCCACTTCAGAGAACTGACTTCCATTCTTTGGAATCCGCGTTCCTGGGTGTGGGTGTTAGTTACAGTAGGGTCTTTGGCTAAGAGTTCCAAGGCCTCTGCTGGCAAAAGCCCAGGTCCTAAGGCCATCCATACTGAAAACAGTTCACACTGAAAACAGCATAAGGATCTGGAACTACCAGCAGTAAAGATAATATTAGTTAAACAGGAATCGGGAACAGGGCAAAGCATATGATTTTTGAATTTGGATATTTCCTTTGAAGACTTGCAGCTGACCTTGGATATTTCCTTTGGAGACTTCCAGCTGTACTTGCCTAAGTGTGAATAAATATTTGCTGGGAACACGGCTTCCTTGCTATCTGCTTAGCATGTGAGGTTGCCATCCTCTGAGAGCCCCTTGGTTGTCTTTGCACAACTAAGTAGGAGTATTTCTTTCATTACATTGCTGCGCCCAGAACATTTTGAACTCACACCCGGGAGGCTGGCTGTCCTCAAGCTTAGCATCTGAATAAACTCTACATTTAACCCTATTTCCTGAATCTTATTATTTAAGGCTAACATCTATATTTCTTCTCTTTCCATTATTCTTTCTTTCCTCCTGATGCTCTAAGATTCCTTCTTTTATCATATCCTTTCTGTTTGAAGAGCTTTCTTTAGCCATCCTTTAAAGTCTGCTAGCTGCAAATTCTTAGTTGTCCTTTGTCTGAGAAAGTCCTTCTTTCCCTTTCATTCCTGAAGGATATTTTCCCTGGTTATAGAATTTGTGGTTGATAATGTTTCAGTGCTTGAAAAATGTTGTGCCACTTCCTTATGGTGTCCCCGGGTTCAGAAGAGAAATATGCTCTCGTCTGAGTGAGTGTCCTCCCGTAGGCAGTGTGCCACCTCTCTTTGACTGCTTCCAGAATTTTCCTTTGGCTTCGGCCTTTAGAAGTTTAATTGTGGTGAGTTTTGATGCAGGTTTCTCTGGATTTATACTATTTGCTATAACTCGTATTTGTAATCTGCAGGTTTAAACCTTTGCCTAGTGTGGGAGGTTTTCAGCCAGTGCTGCTTCCCATGGTCTTTCATTCCCATTCTCTTGCTCCTTGTATTCTGTAACTGTAATGATATGAATCTTGAATCTTTTGTTATTTGTTCATAGATCCATGAGATTTTGTTCCTTTTTTCAGTCTATTTTTTTTCTGTTTTTCAGACTGTACAAATTGTATTGTCTTGTCCTTAACTGATTCTATTCTTTTTTTTTTTTTTTTTTTTTTGCAGTTTTTGGCCAGGGTTGGGTTTGAACCCCCCACCTCCGGTATATGGGGCCGGTGCCCTACTCCTTTGAACCACAGGTGCCACCCTGATTCTATTCTTTCTTATTTCTACTCTACAACTGAGCCCATTTGGTTAAGTTTTTCATTTTTGTTGTATTTTTTTTTTTTTAGTTTTATAATTGATTCATCTCCGAGAATAATAGCTATGTCTTCACTAAGATTTTCTCCTTTTACATTTGTTTCCCAGGACTTTGTTATTCCTTATTAGAAAAAAATTTTAAATTTATTTATTTTATTTTTTTAAGGCTAGTCAAGTGAAGCAGTGGGAGTGGAGAGGAACAAAGGAATGTGTAACTGGCTGTGAATCAGTCAGTTGAAAATACTGTGGCACTCAGACCAGCCCCTGTTAGAACATGGTTATGACGATAGCCACATTAAATTCTTGCTGGGCAACTCAGCATTGGCATCACTTGATTGTCTTTTTCCATTTAAGTTGTGATTATCCTGGTTCTTGGTATGATGAGTATTTTATTGTTTGTTGTGTGCTGGACATTTTGGATATTCTGGTAGGTGATGCCAGGTCCTATTTATACCCTCTGTCTCAGCAGACGATCACTCTGTGGTATAGGCTCAATGTTCTTGCCCCTCCACTCCACTTCTATGTTGAAATCCTAATCTCTAAGATTTTGACATTAGGAAGTGGGGCCTTTGGGGGTGATTAGGTCAGGCTTGATTAGTGCGATTAGTGCCCTTACAAAAGACACCCCAGTGAGACCATTGCTCCCTTTACCATGTGAGGACACAGCCAGAAGTGAGCCCTCACCAGATATTGAATCTGCTGTGCTCTCGAGCTTGGACTTCTCAGCCTCTGGAACTTTGATGAATAAATGTGTGATGGTTATAAGCTCTTTAGTTTACAGTATTTTGTTACAACAGTCCATTTGTGTTGCTATAAAGGAATACTGCAAGCTGAGCCATTTATAAAGCAAAGAGGTTTATTTGGCTCCTGGCATGCAGGCTGTAGAAGCATTGTGGTGCCAGAATCTGCTTCTGGTGAGGGTCTCAGAAAGCTTCCATTCACGGGGGAAGGTGAAGGGGAGTTAGTGTCAGGTAGCAAGAGAGAAAGATGGTGGGGAGAGAGAAGGGAGGTATGAACCTCTCCAACACTGAGTTCTTACAGGAACTCATACAGCAAGGACTCATTCACTACTGCTAGGATGGCACAGAGCCATCCCTGAGAGAGCCACTGCCATGACCCTACACTGTTGTTTTCAAGCTTTTTTATCTTACAGCACACATTAGCCTGTAGTTAAACTTCTGTGGCACACTTAAATTATGTTGACCAAAAAAAAAGTTAAAAAAAAAGAATATACTTACTACATTTTGAATTTCTTTCAAAAATAACTTAATTAATGATCTTTTTTTTTTTTGAGACAGAGCCTCAAGCTGTCCCCCTGAGTAGAGTGCTGTGGCATCACAGCTCACAGCAACCTCAAACACCCGGGCTCAAGCGAGTCTCCTGCCTCAGCTTCCCAAGTAGCCACAGGCACCTGCCACAATGCCCAGCTATTTTTT
>CAUYQV010077604.1:0-31344 GCA_963574575.1 Galagoides demidoff
TTTTTGTTTAAAGGGCATAACTAAAATAGCAGAAGAAAAACATACAAATTTAAGAAAAACTATCATAGCAGAACTAAAATGATGGGAGAAGTACCCGGATACATCATGAAGGGGAGAGAAGCAGCTGGGAATGACAGATAATTGAATTATAAAGTTAAAGAACAGCGGTGCCTGTGGCTCATTGGGTAAGGGCACCTGCCACATGCTCCAAGACTGGTGGGTAGAACCCAGCCCAGGCCAGCTAAACAACAGTGACAACTGCAACAAACAAAAGAAGGTTAAAGAACAAATGTGTCCTGGGCTATCAGCAGGGTGAGTGATTAAAAGGCAGAGCCGTTAGGCTGGGCCCTGCTTTGTCTGACATTTGTACCAAGATAATCTACAAATCTCCAACCCAGAAATTCTAACAATGAAGGTTTCCAACCTGGGATTTATGGCCAGAGGAGTGGCCAGTAACTTACAGCTTCCTAGAAAGACAGGGAGATCACATATTCAAAATAAAAAGTCTTCCACTTCCACATTTGAATTAAGAAATCCCACTTGGGGGTGGCCCCTGTGGGGCACCAGCCCCATAAGCGGGAGGTGGGGGGGTTCAAACCCAGCACTGGCCAAAAAGAAAAAAGAAAAAAAAATCCAGTTGGTCTCACACCCCTCTGATATGCACTTACTTTTATAAAAAACATGAGATTTAAGGCCTTTGTAATCCAAATATGTGTTTATTGCCAAGAGAAAATGAAATTTCCTCAGGTGCCAACCTCATTCAATTTAAGTTTTAGCAATAATTACAAACAATAACCAATAAAGACCATATATGTGAATAAACCTAACAATGTGAACAAGAACTTTAAAAACGAAAAACAAGTGAGGGGAGGTTAACACAGTAAACCACAGGAAACTTACAGAGCTTCACATCAACCAGAAAGAACAGGCCGCGGAGGAAAAGGAACAACCAGAACTCTCAAAAGAAAAAATTGAAAACTGACTAAAAACTAAACAATGGATGGTCTGAGCAAAAGACTGGCTACCGGTGAATACAAAAATCTGGACTGGATGCTCGGCTGAGAGACGTACTCAAACCGGTGAGGGGCTGCCAGGGAAGGCTAACAAACACAACAGGTCTGTCCAGAAGACCAGCGTCTGCTCAGTAAGTGCTCCAGAGAGAATGAAAGAGAGAAAATTATCACATAAAATAGTTAAAAAAATTATCTTTTTTTGGTTACGTTGACAAAATGACTGAGTAGGTAAACAGCAGGGATATTTCATTTATTCAATCATTTTTTTATTGACCACTTGTGTGTTGGGCACTATTTTAAAGAAGTGATAAAGAATATATGCATCACCTTTAAATACGTCCTAGTAACATTATCTAAATTCCAGATATTAAAATGAAATGGTAAAATTTTATGCTTTTGGTCACATTAAAGTGGTACTGGACCAGTTTTTCCACTGTAAATAATCATAAACATAGACAAAAATATTCACGCTAACAGATTTTTGAGACAGCACAGGACTGTGAGTCTTAAAAGAAGAGACCCTCTTCGGTGACCTCTGTGATGACACAGCTCTCTGCTTGGCAAGTTCCCACATCCCAGTCACAATGTAGGGGTGAATGTCACACTCCCAGGCCAAAGACTCAACTACTACACTGACTGTGGATGTTACAATCACAGATAATCTAAACTAACTGTATGTACCCTAACACTAACCTGAAATTTTAAAAAAGGTACTTCGGAATTCCATTTTTAAAAATATGCCCTTTAGAGTAGACATAGTCACAATTTAAAAAAAATATATAGTATGGGTGGTGTCTGTGGCTCTAAAGGGTTAGGTGCCAGCCCCATATGCCAGAGGTGGTAGGTTCAAACCCAGCCCTGGCCAAAAAAAAAATGTATAGTAATTAAAATCCCAATACCTAAAATTTTAAAACTCACTTATGGGCAAAAAAAAAAAAGTAACTTTGAAGACAAGTAATTGAAATTTGTCCAATCTTAAAAACAAAGATGGAAGACAAATCAGCAGGGCTTCAGGGTCTTGTGGATGGTATCAAATCATCTGGTGGACACAAAGCTGAAGTCCCTGAAAGAGAAGACTGTGATAGTGGAACAGAAATAGACACACACACGCACACATACATGTACATGTGTACACACGCACACATGCACGAACACACACTCATGCACATGCCCCCACACATGCATTCACACATATGTGCACGCACACACAGACTTGCGTGCATGCACACATGCAGGAACACACATGCACACACGCACGCATGCATGCACACATGTACAAGCACACACGTACACTTGTGTGCATGCACACACGTACACTTGTGTGCATGCACACACATGCATGGACACACACACACATACTCACGCACACACACAGTGTGTCTGAAAAAGTAGTGGCAGGCATTTCACAAAATCATGATAAAACAAAACAGTGAGTTCAAGAAGCTCAGCATAAAAACAATGTGACTTAGGAACTATATAGTTGAACTGCAGAAAATAAAATATAGAGAAAAAAGTTCTTAAGCAGAGAGAAATATGTACAGTGCAGGCGAAGAAGCATAAAAACCATCACCAACTTCTCATTAGAAACAATAGAACAATATCTCTAATGTTTGGAAGGAAAAAATAAAATCTGGCAATTCAAAAGCCAAAATATAAAACACTGCAAAAATAGCTTCCAAAATCAAGGGCGAAGTATAGGCACTTTTAGGTAAATGAAATCTGAGAGAATATATTACCAGCAGGCCCCCTTAGAAGAAATACAGCTATCATTCAAGCCAAAGATGAAAGACAGCAGATAGAAACTTGGATGTACACAAAAGGGTAATGAGCACCGGAAATCACAAAAAGGGAAATAAATAAATTACTGTGCTTGCTTTCTTCTCATACTTATCTTAAAAGAACACTGAATAAAGAATAATAACAGTGTAAGAAGGGATTTAAAACAAATGTAAAAGTAAAATTGTATAAACAAGTGTATGAAGCAAAAGGGTTCTGGGTAATGAAATTACACTGTTGTTATTAAGTTACTACATTTGTGAAGTGTGAAAGGTAAAGAATGAAGTAGGAACCGGGAAGGTGGGAAGTGGCCCAGGTATAAAGTGAAAAAGACAATTTTGGAAGCAGAAATTACAAATTATCAGAGTAAAGCATCAAAGAGTACGATATGATTCTGTGTCAACCTTGGTCAGTTGAAAAGCTCCATTGATAGACCCACAGCGACCACACACACACAAATAAAACTTTGAGGGTGTATGATTAAGAAATTAAAAAAATATATAGATTTCTAAAAAATATTTAAATAACCTCTCAAAAGGAAGGAAAGAAAAAAAACAGAGGAATGAAAACAGAAAGTAAAAATGGGAAAAAAATTTAAAATAGCTGACAAATACAATCAATTCAAAAGCCCATTAAAAGTAAATTTATTACACTGAAAAGGCAAAAGCTGTCATACTGAACTAAAAAGCAACCCCACGACACACTATCTGAGTGAGGCATATTACTAAATGTAAGTGCACAGAAGATCTAAATTAAAATAATGGAAAGAAGGTACATTATACACACAGTGAGCTGGGAGAGCAGGAAATCATACCAAGAAGAAACAAAAAAGTTAATATCAGATTTTATGACAAAGCATTTTAAAAAGAAAGAAACATTCATAATAATAAAAACAATAATTCACTGGGAATGCACAGTACTCCCCAAAACATACACAAAAAATAACAGAGCAATTACATTCATGAAGCAAAAACAGAAATAGAGAAATTAAACCAATCCAGAATCATCTTTGGAGATGTTTCCAGCCCCCTCTTATCAACCAATAGAACAAGTGAAAAAGAAGCAAGGATACAGAAGTTCAAAGGACACTACACATCACATTGACCTACTCAGTATTTACATAACAACATACCCCAAACTGGGGAACACCCATTCCTTTCAAGGGCTATAAAACATTCACCGAGGCAGGATATGCTGTGCATTAAAGTCTCAATAAATTTAAAGCATGAACTTATTTATTATAAGCAGCTGTATTTCAGAGGGCACAGTGGCAGATGTCTCTTTCATCTGTCCTGTTCTCAGTCTTTTCACTGCCTTCATCATTTTCAGTGGATCAAGAATGATCACATTAAAGTGGCATCAGACAGGCTCACATTTCAGTGGCACTGGGCACGCTCACATTTCAGTGGCATCAGGTACATTCACACTTCAGTGGCACTGGGCAGGCTCACATTCCACTGGCACTGGGCACACTCACATTTCAGTGCCACTGGGCACGCTGACATTTCAGTGGCACTGGGCACACTCACATATCAGTGGCATTGGTCAGGCTCACATTTCAGTGGCACTGGGCACGCTGACATTTCAGTGGCATTGGTCAGGCTCACATTTCTGTGTAATCATCATCAGCATCCATCTTTAGAACTTTTTTCACCTTGTAAAGCTGAAAACAATAAAGTCATTAACTAATAACTCCCGTTTCTTCCCTTCTTGAGCCCCTGGTGGCCACCAATCTGCAGTTTGCCTCTGAATTTAAATGCGGCTATCTTCTGTGACTGCCTCGTTTCACTTGCCATCACGTCCTCGAGGACCAGTCACCTGCCGCTGGTTCCTCAGGTGTCCTCCACATCTCAGCCATGTGGACAAGGCTGGACAAATGTACAAATGTCCACTTTCAGTAGTGTCGGGGGTATGTCCAGAGAGGAACTGCCAGATCCCACTGTAATTCCATTTTCACCTCTTTAAGGAGTACCCACACTGCTTTCCACCGTGGCTGCACCATTTCACATTTCCACCCCGAGTACGCAAGTGTCCCAGTTTCTCCACATCCTCATCAATATTTGTTATTTTCAATGTTTTTTTTTTCTGGACTTTGGTTTTTTTGGTGGGGAAGGACTCAAACTGCTTGCTGCTGTCTTCCGATGTAGTGGAATTTGGTTTTTGAGAGTAGCCATCTAAAGAGTGGGAGGTGTGTCTCCCTGAGTTTTATTTGCATTTCTCAGAAGACTGATGCTGTTGAGCCTCTGTCCCTGTGTCCATAAGCCACTTGTGCATCTTCTTAGGAGAAATGTCTATTCAAGTTGTCTGCCTGTTTGTAAGTAAGATTCGTTTTGTTTGTTTTATTTTTGAGTTGTAGGAGTCCTTCAGATAATTTTCTCCCATACTTCGAGTTACCTTTTTGCTCTGTTTATTGGGCCCTCGGGTGTGCAGAATATTGTTGTTTTACTTTGTTCTGAATGGTTCAGTTGATCTATGCTTTCTCTTGTCGCTGTGCTGTTGGCATTGTATCCGAGAAATCAAAGCCAAATCCAGAGTCAGGAAGCTTTACCTGTGGTTTCTTGTAAGATTTTTGATAATCTAGAAAATTCCTGAGACAAGCAGAAGACAAACAGTGTACTTTTAAATAATAAATGGGTCAAAGAGGTCACAAAAGAAATTTTAGAATATTTTGCGCTAAATGAAAATAAAAACACAACTTATCAAAATTTGTGGGATTCAGTGAAAGCATTACATAAACAGAAACTTACAATCTTAAAAGCACAAGTTAGAAGAAAAAAGATCTAAAATCAGTGGACTAATTATACACCTCAAGAAACTGGAGAGAAAGGAGAAATGTAATCCTAAATAAGTAGAAAAAAAGAAACAGTAAAGGGCAGAGCCAGGAGCCCTTTTGCTTGCAGGTTAGAGCACTGGTGTCATGATACAAGAATAGAGATTAATTAATTTGAAAACGGGAATAATAGAGAAAAACAATGAGACCATATGTTGGGTTTTTGGAAAGCTGAATAACATCAATTTCTCACCAGGCTAACTAAGAAATAAAGAGAAGATACAATTTACCAATTTCGGAAATGGAAGAGCAGTCCTCAGTCTGGTCATCTCCCAGACAATCAAAGCCCGGAAAAGTCTATACTACAAACATCCCCTTACTCACTCATTTGATAACTTGGATGAAATGGACAATTCCTTCAAAGACATGATTTACCAAAACAAGGAATGTATTACTAAGCTGCACATACTAATGCAATTGAATCAATGGTTAATAACCTTCCAAAATGAAAATACCAGGCCAAGATGGTTTCACTAGTGAATTCCACCAAATACTTATAGAAGTAATACCAATTCTCATAATCTATTCCAGAAAATAGAAGCAGAAGGAAAATTCCTTAACTTATCTCACAGGTTCAGCAGTACCCTAATACATTAAGGGCACTATGAGGAACTATAGACCGATACTTCTTATCAACGAGGTTGCAAAAACCCTTCATAAAATACTAGCAAATTGAGGGCAGAGCCTGTGGCACTTTGTGGTACGGTACCAGTCCCATATGCCGGAGGTAGTAGGTTCAAAACCAGCCCCGGCCCCCCAAAAAGAAAAATACTAGCAAATCGAATCTAACAGTGGGTGAAAAGAATAATTCTTACAGAACATTAGATAAAAACTAAGGAAATGTGAATAAAGCATGAATTTTTAAAAATCATAGTGTATTAATATTGGTTCTCTAAGGAACGATGTACATTGTGACAGATGTATCACACTAATGCACCTTGTTCATAATAGTGAAAAGTGGGTGCAGGTGCAAGAAAGTTCTCTGTACTGTCTTGATAATAATTGTATTGGTCTAAAACTATTCTAAAATAAGAAACTTTATTTAAAATGAAATGTAAATCTTACTGGCATTAGATGATATCTCAAAGCAGTTTTGATTTGCATTTCTCTGATGATTAGGGATGATGAGCATTTTTTCATATATCTGTAGGCCATGCATCTGTCTTCTTCAGAGAAGTTTCTCTTTAAGTCTCTTGCCCACCCTGAGATAGGATCACTTGTTCTCTTCTTGCTAATACGTTTGAGTTCTCTGGGGATTCTGATTACTAGACCTTTGTCAGAAGCATAACCAGCAAATATCTTTTCCCATTCTGAGGGCTGTCTGCTTGCTTTTCTTACTGTGTTCTTGGCTGTGCAGAAGCTTTTTAATATGAGGAGGTCCCAGTAGTATATTTTTGATGTTGCTTCAATTGCCTGGGGGGGAGGTCCTCCTCATAAAATATTTGTCCAGGCCTATTTCTTCAAGAGTTTTCCCTACACTTTCTTCCAGTGTTTTTATAGTTTCATGTCTTAAATTTAAGTCTTTAATCTAGTGAGAGTCTATCTTAGTTAGTGGTGACAGGTGTTCACAAAATCCCAAAATCACAGATGCTGGCGGGGTTGTGGAGAAAAAGAACACTTCTACACTCCTGGTGGGATTGCAAACTCATATGTCCCTTTTCGAAAGTCATATGGAGAACACTTAGAGATCTAAATATAGTTCTGCCATTTGATCCTATAGTTCCTCTGGTAGGTATATATCAAGAAGACCAAAAATCATGCTACAATACAGATATCTGTACCATAATGTTCACTGCAGCCCAATTCATAATTGCCAGGTCATGGAAGAAGCCCAAGTGCCCATCGACCCATGAATGGATCAATAAACTGTGCCATGTGTACACTATGGAATACTATATAGCCATAAAGATGGAGAATTTACCTCCTTCATGTTTACGTGGATGGAGCTGAAAAATGTTCTCCTTAGCAAAGTATCTCAAGAATGGAAGAAAAAGTATCCAACGTACTCAACCCTGTTATGAAACAAATTGTTAGCTATCATAGGAAAGCTATAATCCAAATGGAGTCCAAGAATACGGGCAAAGGGGGGGAGGATGGGTGAAAGGAGGGTGATTGCAGGGATCACGCCTATGATTTATCCTATAAGGGTACATGGGAATCTTTCTAAATGTCGAATATAAATGTCTTAACACAACAACTATGAGAAAGACATGATGGCTATGTTGGCCAATTGGATGAAAGTATTTCAAATTGTATATGGAAACAACACACTGTATCCTATGATAGAATTAATGTGAAATAAATATTAAAAAATGGAATGTAAAATATTATGCAACTTCCACCACATAAGTCAGAAAAGCAAAACAGAATAACAAAAAAAAAGCTAGTAAAAGTAAAACAAATAATGAAATGGTAGACTTGTTCAAACCACATTACTAATCACAGAAAATATAAATGGATAAACATATTAAATTGTGAAAATGAATAAAAAAGAAAAATTACTATATAAAAGACATACATTACTAAAAAGATACAGAGAGGAAAAAGAATATGAAAGGAAAAGCAAATACTGTCCCCACAGTGAGCTGAGAAGGCAAGAGTGCCCCACACGCAGATGCCAGATAAGGAGACCTCCAGGCAAATGCTATCTCCAGGGGTGGACAGTGAGTGTTGTAATGGTGAGATGGACAATTCACCAGGAAGACAGTAAAGTAAGCATAAATGCACATGAACCTCAGAACAGACCTTCCAAAAAGTGGTCCAAATATTGACATCACTAAAGGGAGAAACAGGCAAGTCCACAATGACAGTCAGATATTTTAAATAAAGATAACTGACAACCACCTGGATCTAATTGACGTTTATAAACTGAGACAGCCAACAACTGCATAATGCACATTACTCTCCAATTAAGACCTTATAAAAGCAGATCATATGCTGGTCTCTAACCTCAGTTAATTTAAAAAGAATGAAAGCACACAGACACCAGTTTCTGATCATAATAGAATTCAGTTTGAAATTAACAACAGTAATATATCTATAGCGAACCTCTAAATATTTGGAAATTGAACAAAATGCATCTTAAAAATTTATAAGTGAAAGAGGAAATCATAAGGAAAATTCTGAAATATGTTAAACTGAATGATAATAAAAACATTTAGCAAATATTATTTGCTAAAGCACTCCTTAGTAGGAAATGTAAAATGTCAAGTGTCTGTCTTAGAAAAAAAGGAAGGTGTAAAAGCACCATCTCAGATTGCACTTTAAGAAGTCAGAAAAAAGAAAGATAAAAGCAAAGTAAGAAAAGTGAAAGTGAAAGAAATTAATTAAATGAATAAGAGAAAAAAGGAAAATTAGAAGAGCCCAAAATTGCATCTCTAAAATATAAAAAATATTGATCAAGACCTAGGTAGGAAAGAAAAAAGAGGGAGAATTCAAATAAACAAAATGAGGAATACCAAGACAGGCTAGCTCCACAGGTGCTTACAATGTTAAAAATGCAATGAGGTAATGTTAATAAAGAAATTGAATCTTCTATGAAAAATTTTTTCACAAAGACAATGAAAAGCCAAAGCAGTTTCACTGATGAATTCTCTGAAGCACTCACCGAAGAAATCACAATAAACTTACACAAGTCTTGTCAGAAAATCGAGAGAGGGAGTACCTCCCAACACCGCATACTAGACCAAGACATTCCAAAAACAAAACGACAAATCTGAAGTTCTCAAGAGAGTGCCGTGGTGGCGTATGCCTGTAATCCCAGCACTTTGGGAGGAAGAGGTGAGAGTATTGCCTGAGGTCAGAAGTTTGAGATCATCTGGGCAATATTGCGAGACGCCATCGTTACAAAAAATAAAAAATAAATCATACTTGTGTCATTTGCCTGGAGTCCCAGCTACTTGGGAGGCTGAGACAGGAGGCTCATTTGAGCCAGGAGTTTGAAGTTACTGTGAGCTATGATGATGCCAATGCACTCTAGCCTGGGGCACAGAGTGATAGCGTGTCTCAGACCAAAAAAAAAAACAAAAAACTCCTGAACATAAATATTCTGATCACAAATACCCTTTAAAATGCTACTAAAAAAATTCATATATGTGACAACACATAACAATCATAAAACACTAAAAGAAAATGGTAAAATGTTGAAGAGAAAGAGGAATGTTTACATAAAAAGGAATTAGAACTGTATTGACCTCAGACTTATTTGCTAAAACAGTAGAGCAAGGTCTGAAGTTGTGATAGAATGTGATGTTGAACTTTTATTTCTGTATTTGAAATTGTAATATGCAGTGTGCAATCTCATTCATGTCAAAATAAGCCTAGAAAGTATCTAAAGAGAAAAACACCAAATGTTACTAATAATATGGACAATCTAGTTAAAGAAACAACACGTGTCCAATACCAAACAAGCCACAGAGTTGAGGGTTTTAGAAGTGTTCTCACACTCGACCTTCGCAGCAGCCCTGGGAGGCAGAGATTATTATTTTTTTCTTTATTACTCAATCTGTTAGAGGGCAGAACTGAGCTCAGATGCCTTCTAAGAGTGTGTCAGACCACCTGCCTTGTCCTCAGGTGGAGGTCAGGCGGCAGTGAGCGGCAGAGAGACCTACTCTGTCAAATAACTACAGCCGCAACTCAGAGGGCCCAGTAGACCTTGGGACTTTGCACTTGACCAGGACCAAATGGCTGAGTTCATAACGTTGGCTGATGTAGGGAATTAGCCCGTCCTCCCTGAAACATATTTGATTTCGCTGGCTTTCTTCCAAAGCATGGCTGTCATTGCTAAGTGGCTTTCCCAGCTCTGAGTCACCCTGAATGGCTTTTCCAAGCATTCTGGTTCCACAGAGTTGGCCTGTCTTGGAATGTGGGTCACTTGATGTGATCAGGGAACTCCTCCACTCTCCTCCTTTCAGGTGGGCCAGCTGAATTTGGCCCCTCTGTCTGCTCACATCGCTGCCCTAGGGAATTTACAATCGCTTCACTGCACAGCTGCTAGAGGCCCAAATAATTAATTAAAATTTAAAACAAAACTATTTACAAGCGTTTGCATCTGAAACTTTAGGAGTAGGTAACCTCTTCAAGGCATTTCAACTGACCAGCAAGGGAAAGGTGACTTTTTTCCCCCAAGAATACTTTAGTAATACAAAGTGCATGTCCTATGCATTCTGTGTATGTGCGTCAAATCAAACCACAAACCACAAAAACTGACATTAAAGCAGAGCAGTCTTATTGTACATGGCAATGGAAAATTTACCCAAACATCAAACTGAATTCATGGAGAGGAGTGAAAGCCAGGACGCCAAGGTAAAATCACTGACGAATAAAAGTCAGATTGCAAGACAAAGGCTTTTCCTTCTTCCAGCTCTGGAAATGTCCAATAACTGATGGGCGGAAACACTTTTTTATGTTTCAATTTCATGAGGTTTCAAGCAAGAAGTGAGTGAACAGCATGTGTTTTAGATACTAGTTTAGCCAAATATTTCACTTTTGACCCAGTGAAAAAGTTGCAGAGGTTAAGTGACTTTTTCAACCACTTTGGAAGCTCCTAGATTTACTTTCTACATTGGTATTTTCAGTTCTAGCCAACTTAAAACTGATGGCTCTAATGGCCCTGGGAGATTGTCTCTTTTATTAGTATTACTTCTTAAAATTTTTATTTCAATAGATTTAGGCGGTACAAATGGATTTTTTGTTAAGTAGATGAATTGTAGAGTGGTGAAGTCTGTACCTCTCCCTGGGGTAGTGGACATTACATCCCATAGATGACTGACCCTTTCCCAGCCGCTCCTCTGAATCCCCCATGCCCATTGTGTCCCTCCGTGCGCCCTGCATGCTCAGGGCTGAGCTCTCACTCCCAAGTGAGAAGGGGTGGGGTTTGTTTCTCCATTACTGAGATACTCTCTTTGGATAATGGCCTCCAGTTCCATCCAAGTTGCTGCAAAAGTTATTATTTCACTCTTTTTATGGCTGAGCTTTGTGCTTTCTGATCCCCAAACAAAAATAATCACAAACTTCGGTAACACATGACAATCTGGAGATTGTTCATTTTCTGAGGTTTAGGGGAGAGAATGGGAATCCTCTGAGCCCCAGCTCTGTGCCGGGTCCCATGCCCCTTTGTAAAAATAATCTCATTGAGTTTTTATACCTCCCACAGGCAATAGGCGTCCCCATGTAGCAGATGGAGAAGGGACCTGGGGGGGTTGGGTGACTTGCCCTGAGTCGCAGATCTGAGACTGTAAAATGCCTTCCTTAGGCCATGTCATTGAGATGTCTTACCAAAAGGGTGGGGTGCACTGGTGTGAGGGGCTGTCATTGAGACGTCTTACCAAAAGGGTGGGGTGCACTGGTGTGAGGGGCTGTGAAGTTGAAAAGTGGATCCTTAATAATCCTTAATAATCCTGCAGGTGGTGGGGGGGTGTGAGAGGAGTGGGGTATTGTACAACTTTCACACTCAAGCAGGAAAAGCAGTGGCTTTTGAACAATCTGTGACCTGTTGGTTGTTGTTACCTTCCTGCATTGTTTTTATAAACAATTTTGCTGAGCTGTATTTTACATATTATGAAATCTACCCATTTGACTTATATATTTTCATGATTTTTGACAACTCTACCAAGTGAGGCAGCCTCCATCATAAACCAGTTTTAGACCAGTTTTACACACACATGCCCCTCAAGATACCTTATTCCCATTTTGAATTATTTACCATTCCCTCCCAGAACACTATAAAACCACTAATCTACTTTCTGTTTCTAGTTTTCTTTTTCTTTCTTTTTCTGAGACACAGTCCCACTCTGTCACCCCAGCTAGACTGCAGTAGTATCATCACAGCTCACTGCAACCTCAAACTCTGGAGTTCCAGCAAACCTCCTGTCTTGGCCTCCTGAGAAGCTGGAACTACAGGTGTGCACGACCATGCCCAGCTAATTTTTTTCTATTTTTAGTAGAGACAGAGTCTTGCTGTTGCTCAGCCTGGTCTTAAAGTCTGGGCCTCAAGCAATGGTTCCCCCTTGGCTTGCAGAGTGCCAGGGTGACAGGCATGACCCAAGGTGCTCAGCCTGTTTCTCCTTTTCCAGATGCTTCACGTAAACAGAATTAAGTAATATGTAGTCTCTGCTCTGTTTCCTTTTCACTTCACGTAGCATATCTGAGGTTTGCCCGTGACGGGGCATGCGGCAGGCACTTGCTCACTTTGCTGTTGAAGGCTGACCTGTTGTGTGATGATACCACATTCGGTTCACCAGACTTGCATGTGACATTCCTATCAGTATTATTCACAGTAGCCTCAAACTTCAAAGAAAACCTAAAAGCCTTCTGAAACTGATCTGCATTTGGGGTGCTCACACTTGGCTCCATATGTTCGTTTTCATTAAATGGGTGTAAGCTAGAGCTCAGGATACTGGTTTGTGTCCCAAGCTGTTGGGTGATGCTGAGAGCCATGAGGACCACTGCCCCACAGACTCCAGCAGGTGATGTTTCTCTGTGCTCTCTCCATGAATGTGACAGTTCCTGGGTCTGAGGTCAGTGGTCAGTACACTCCTTCCCTGAAACCCCCAGAACCCAAGAACGTGGACTACTTGGCAGACTTCCCAAGTGGAGGCTGAAGACCCCACTGTCCCCCTAGGGCATGCTGACTTCAGTGGCTCACACGCGACGTCTGCTCTAAGGGAGACTCTTCCAGTGACTCGAAGATACCAACCACCGTACTTCTAATTAGAGGCTATTTTTATGACTCCAAGGTCCTCTGCCTCTCACCACATCCTATTTTAATGTCTCAATTAATAAGACAGAAAAACCACGTTCAGTGACTGCTGTGTCACAACTTGCACAACCGCCCCATCATACAAGTGTATTATTACCCTTATTTTCAGACACTGATCCTCAGCTAGGTTAATTGGCCAAGGACATGCTGTTAATAATTGTAGATCCAGCATTTTAGCTCAGATCTTCTTGACTCTGAAGGCTGAGAGCTTCTCCCACAGTCCGCTGGCTTCTCTCCACTTTTCTTCTCTGCAGAACAAGGATTTCTACACTCCCTTTAAAATGCAATTTATTCATCAATATATCCTTGCAAAGCACGTCCTATCCACCTTGCTTTCTCTTCTCCTGCCTCTCTCTTCTAAGAGAGAGCCATTAGGAAGGCACATTCTATTTCTAAGTGTACTTTGCCTTGCACAGAAGGTCTCTCTCCACATCTCCAGTGGCAGTGCCCTGGGGAGTTACAGCGGTGTCCTCCTGCCCTTCCTGCGGGGTCCATAGGATCCCACATGCTACAAAGTCCTTGTCTCAGCCAGAATGCAGCCCCAGACCACCCTCACCATCAGGGGGAAGGCAAACTAGGGCAAATTGTATTTTTCATCAAATAAAAAGTGGGATTCTGTTAGAGTGTGGTGAGCAAGGCCGGGCATTGCTCCATTTAAGCCCTTATCAGAGCCCTGCGAACACTTTTTTGCAATGTGGCTGGTTTTAAATTCTCTGTGGCAGGTAGAGTGCTGATTACTAGGTCAGCCTCTCAGGGTCCCATTCTGATGCCTTGGCACAGAGGCTCAATTTGTCAAAGTTTGCTCTTCCTATTGAAGGGACTTTCTAGATGTCAAGTTTCAACAAATCCACGTGATGCAGAGTGTGGATCTGCTCTAAACCTTAGATGAAATCTTAGGAGCCCTGTTTATAAGGTGCGTGATGTCTGTGAGTCCTGTCGCCCTCTGAGTCTCAGGTTCCCACCTGCCTCTGTGGCTTTACTCCAGCCTTCATCTCCTTTCTTCTTTCCACACCGCTTCTGAGTTGCCCCTAAAGTCATCACAAATATGGAAAATGGGAACATACAACTCGATGTACCTTTGTTCACAAAACATTCATTCCAAACATTGACAAAATAGTCTCTGCGTGTTGGCCCCCTTTGTAAAACTGTGTAATGACTATTGACGTTCAGCTACAATTTCCCATTTTCCCTGTGTGTGGAGAACTTTAGGGATGACTTTTGGAACACCCGTATCACCCCAGGACCTTTGCATATCTGATTTTCTCCGGCTGGAACATTCACAGAATGGCTGGAAAAGCCACTTTGTTTGTCTCCCTCATTGTGTTTTAGACGAGGAAACTGAAGCACAGAGAGGGGAAGTGACTTTCCTAAGACCACCAATGGCTTAATGGCACTTGACAGACTCAGGAGAGTGGAGAGAGGAAGGCAGAGAGCAGAGGGGCATAAAGAGCCCCAGCCTAGAAGAAAGAGCTGTCGGATCACTGGAGTCTCGGCATCTCTGGAAAAGTAGAGGCACATTCCTATATGTGCCTTATAGGGTAAGTAGCACTTTGCCCATTTTGCATATACAGAAATTGAAGCTCCGGAAGATTAAGCAGCATTTCC
Organism: Galagoides demidoff; assembly: GCA_963574575.1. Classification (NCBI taxonomy): domain Eukaryota; kingdom Metazoa; phylum Chordata; class Mammalia; order Primates; family Galagidae; genus Galagoides; species Galagoides demidoff. The sequence continues at coordinate 14,984 of CAUYQV010077604.1, forward strand.
AACGTACACAGCTGGTAACCGACTAAACTGGGATTCACTCCAGGGCTCTCTGCCCTGTAAGCCATGTTATATAATTGTAAAGGCTGTGTGTCTGCTGCAAAAACCCTACAGTGCTTTGCCCTTCAAACATCTATAAGCCTGCTCTTCTCTCCAGGATCAGCTCAAATGCAACACCTCCGTGAAGACTTCCCTGCACTCCCTTCCTGAACAGACTGTCCTCTTGCCACTGCACGGGACTCGTGCTGTGGCTCGGCTGTGGATCTCTGTGGAGCTTTCCCCATGTTATGGTCTTTTTTTTGTCACCCTGGATGTCTCTTCCACTTGATCATGGCGTGTGGCGGACTGAGACCTGCATGAACTTCTACATCTCGTCATTACAGACATACAAAACTGTCAGGTAACAGATCAACTGGTATAATCATCATTATGCGTCCAGTGGGCCCATTACATGTACTCAGCGAATACTTTCTGCATATGTTGGAAAGGTGGTGTTGGGAGTTTTCTCCAACAATAGCTTTTATTCTAGCTGCATGTTGATTTTTTTTAAGTAAAGGATCCTCAGAATTAATATGAAGACATGTTAGTTCATTAAGAAAGAAAAATCACAAGAAATCATGCCCACTACACTAAAAAAGGAAAGCACCCAGACACAGAGGATGAAAACAAGACCACTGGCACTGGAGAGAGGCCCTTCATGTCCCAGACACGGAGAGCATTACGCTGCCGAGTGTCTTACACACTGTGAGTTTCTCAAAGAAGAAACTTTTTGTTCAACATCAGGCATGGAGTATTCCTCTTGGCATCCTAAACATCCCCTTGGCCACCTCCACTCCCAGTACCACCAAAATGCATATTCAATCCCAATATAACTGGATGTGTTTCAGGAGAGAAGCTGAGCAGCAGGATTGTAGGTACGCGGGATCTAAGAAGGCCCCTGCACCTGAACTTGTGTCGTAATTGCATCCAGCTGCATCTGCCCTGGGATGCTCTCCTCCCTGCTCATGCTTTCCTGGTGGGATACTTTGGCCACAGGAACCCTGGGTCACAGGAACGTCTCCCTCAGTAGAACATTGCCAGGTGCTGAACCAAGGACGGAGAGGAAACAAGAGAAGAGCCCTCTGGGCCTGTACCAAATACTTAGCCAAGTTCTCACAACCACCCTGCAGGGGCTCATTAGCTCAATTTTGCAGAAAGGTAAGCAGTATTCCTGGGGTACAAAAAAAGAAAAGAGAACAGATCCAAGTTGATCGGATTCACTACTAATGGCTTTTCATAATCCAGCAAATGGATTGTATCATTTACTCAACCATTCTCCCTCTTTTTCTTTTTATTTTTTTATTTTTTTAAAGACAGAGTCTCACTTTGTCCTTCTGGGTAGAGTGCCATGATATCACAGCTCACAACAACCTCAGACCTTGGGCTCAATCAATTCTCTTGCCTCAGCCTCCCAAGTAGCTGGGACTACAGGTGCCCACCACAACACCAGGCTCTTTTTTTAGAGATGGGGTCTCGCTCCTGCTCAGGCTGGTCTTGATCTTGTGAGCTGAAGTGATGCCCCTGCCTCGGCCTCCCAGAGTGCTGGGATAGCAGGTGTGAGCCACTATGCCGGGCCCATTCCTCCTCTTGTTAAACAGTGACATTGCATCCTCCTCTTCACCATCGTAGATACCACAATGGAGAGTTTCTTTTTTGTTTGGTTGGTTGTTTTTTAAAATATAAAACATTTTGGCTGTATTTGGGATTGTTGCCTTGGCAGTAAAATTCTTGAATTAAGAAGCATGGATATTTTTAAGGCTCTTGATATGCACTGCCAAACTGCTTTCCAAAAGGGCAGAACGAACTCTCCCTCCTCCAGCAGTCTGTGAGAGCATCAGTTTTACCACACCCCCATCAGTTTGGGTTTTCCATCTTTGTGGAAATGTTACATATTTGCCAGCTGAAAATAGCATTGCTATTTTAATTTGCATTTCTTTGATTACTAGTAAGGTTGAACACTTTCCCTGTTTTTAAAGCCGTTTTGTTTCTTCTTTGTGATTTTTATTTTCCTGTCTATTTTAGACCTCAGGATCTTAGTGATTTGGGTAATGATTTTATAAGCTCTTTATGTTAAAAATATCAAGCCCTGGTTTGTCATCTTTGCTTAGAATATTGTCTCATTTTTCTTCTAGTTAACTTTTTTTAAGCCAAAGACTTTTTTAAAAAATACGATTAAATACATCAATCTTTAATTTTATGGTTTTATCCACCCAAAGTCCTCTCTGTTTCATCAACTTGGTAAATGTTCAATTTTATTTTATCCTGGTGATTATATTAAGAATTGTAAGTCTTTTACCCTGTATGGAGGGCATTTTTTTTCTTCTTGACTAAAAGATCAACTTGCATTCACGCCAAATTGCTCACTAACATTTTTCCCAGCGGTGTGTCCTCAATAATCCCTCAACTTCTCCACGGCTTGTTACTGTATGTTAACGTCCTGCTCCTGAGAGGAGCTGTCTTGCATCCCTACCTTCTCAAGCCATTTGAGTAAAGGATCCTCAGAACTGCTGGTCGAGCCTCAACAGAAGTCCTTTCTTGTCTTTGCTCCACCTACCACCACCTACTCAGTTCCTCCTCCGGCAGGTCCCCAGAGATATCCTTGGACTTCCAGCCAAAGAGTTTTCCATCTTGAGTGGTTTTTCTTTTTTATTTTGCATTTGCAATGCCAGACTACACTCAGAGAAGCCTGAGGCTCCCTGAGCAATTCCACCTGGGAAACACGGCAATAGGAATTGCCGGTGGGAAGGCTGCTTGTGTGTTTGAACTTGCTAAGAACTGCCCCCATCAAAGTTCTCTCTCTCTTTCTCTCGCCTGGATAAGCTCTAAGGTGGGAACAGCCTGTACAGTCTTCCAGAGAAGTGCTGCAGGTTTCTAGAACCACAGAGCCCTCTTCTCAGGCCAAGAAAGGAGAAATAACTTACTCCCATATAAGAAAACTAAATCTTTATCTTCCCAAAGACAAAAATCAATAAATAATGTCCAGGAAAGGGCAATCAAAAAAATAGTAATGTGTGCATTTATAGAAATACAGTACAGAGATAACTTTCTGGAGGAAAGAGCCAGCCATTACAGTCCTTTCTTTGGGAATGAATCCAAGAGGGGTGATGAGGAGCCACGGGCAAAGAAGGCTTCTACTTTTCATACTTTTAACTTTGTGCATGCAAATCTTTGATATAAAAAAAACAGAAGAATCATCTGCCTACAATAAAACACAGAAGCGCTTTCTAACATGTCAAATGAGCAAACCTGAAGCTTTCCTTTGTGATCTCCTGTCTTAATAATAGAAATCCTCACTGCCCACGCCCAGAAACAGAGAGGATCTGGAGTTCAGAAGATTGCTATCAGTTGAAGTTGATGCCCAGAACACTCTCGGGATGTAGGCAAATCATTCTTTTAAAAACAAAATTCTCCAAAGATACTTGCTTTTCCTTGGGTTATCTTTTGCCTCTTTTCTTTGAAAGGGAATATCTTGGCCTAAACTCTTAGAGAGAAGGGACAGTGTTTCACTGGTTTCATTATCCTCAATATAGATTCACACGGTTCTAAGTTCGTGTATACTGGACTCAATGCATATTTGTTGAATAATAAGAGAAGAGAAAGGGTGAGGAGGGGGAAGGGGAGGAGAAAGGAGATGATTCTTTCCTAGAATTTACGTTTCGATTTCTTTCTTTCGAAAGATAAGGATTTTGTCTTCTTATATGAAGTGAATTCTTTCCCCAATCATGAGCACCCCATTCACTGTCACTGCTAAACCAGGGCTCACTACTAACTCAAATCTAACTCCTTAGAAAAGCAACTGACAAAATGCAACTCAAGGCCAGAAACAAGAAAGAGACCTTCTGCTTAGTATAATAAAGCACAGAAGAAATAGGAGCACATTAATCGTTGTAGCACAGAAGGTTGGACTGTATTGTCAATGCTTCACCTTGAGGTCAAACCACCAAGAGAACTGTGTCCCTGGCTCCCACCACTTGCAGGATTTATCTCTCTCTTCCTCCTACCCCAACTTCATTATATAAGTAGACATGGGTGATAACATATAACCCACAAAGCAAGACCACTATGGTGAGGAACGAGGTGCTAAAACTCAGAACTGTGTAAGTCATTATATTGGTGTTTACGCAGTTTAAATTCCAAATTTAAATATTTAAATTCCACTTTAAAAAATAAAAGAAAAATCCAACTGTCCTTGAAAAGAATGAATAGGTTTATACAGTTTTATTTTCTATTTTACATATCAGTTGCCACACAAGATTTTTTAAATTTTGTATTATTTATAGATTCATAGGAAGTGTCTAAAATAGTCCAGGGTTCCACGTGCCTATTCATTCAGCTCCTCCCAAAGGTGGTGTCTTTCAGAAGCACAGTACATGGCCCAGACTAGGAAACTGCTGTTGGCACAATCCCAGGGAGACTTCACACGCAGCTCCACGGGCTTACGGGTTCCTGACAGTGGAGCTGGTGGGGGCTGTCCACAAACTCATGACCACGGACTCACCAAGGTAAAAGTTCTCACCAACTCCTTTCCTCAGGGGAAGTAGCTAAGAGAGATGTTCATAAGAAAGTGAAATATATTTAAGATGGGCTGAGGGAAGTAGAGCGAAGGGGGTTAAGAAATGAAACAAATTTTGAACCCACAGGAAAGATGTTGCATTGCAAGAACACTTAAGGCAAGTATCTAAATTTGAGATGGGGGTAAAGAAGAAACCTAACGGTTGCGACTGGGGTGGGAGTGCAAGGCCTGGGTGTACCTGGAGAGAGTGATTTAGAAAAGCGTAGAGAGGGAGTCGAGCTTCTCTCTGTATGTTAGGACTGAAACAGCAAGGATTGGCTTTACAAAACTCAACTGAGTGCTCATAGCGAATACAGCACATTCCAACAACTGTGCCCCACTCTGGGGCGTTCTGTTACTTAGGGGAATGGCTGTAGCTCCTCCTGCCCTCCTTCCTTCCCTCCCTCACTCCCTCCTTCCCTCCCTCCCTTCCCCTCTTCCTTTCTCCATTCCATTCCCTCCCTTCCTCCGGCCTTCTTTCCTTTCTCCCTTCCTCCCCTCCTTTCCTCCTTCCTCCCCTCCTTTCCTCCTTCCTTCCCTCCTCTTCTTCTTCCTTCCTCCCTCCCTTCTTTTCTCCCTCTCTCCTTCCCTCTCTTCCTTTCCTCCTTGAGGGACACAAAGCAGATCCAGGGTCACTCTGGGTCACCTCATTCTTCCATCATTCCTTTTGTAATGCCAAACAAATTTTTAAAAGACTACTCCCTGGGTCAGAATATGGAAATCCTATGAGTCCTACTGTGGACCAAGTTGGAAAAGTAAGATAGAATTTCTGTCTTTAAGGATCTTTCCAGCTGGTGGGCAAGGCAGCAGTTCAGCGACTGTGGTATAAAATGAAGAGGTGTCTAAGAGAAATGGTGTGGGAAGAGGTAAAAGCTGGGAGTGCACCTGAGGAAGAGGGGATGAAAAGCAGAGCTGGAAAGTCATGAGGGAGTCGGAGATGTCGGACTCAGAGCTGGGACTTCAGGCAGATGTGTGGAAGCCAGCATGTTCTGGCTTCACTGTGTAGGTGTTCAAGCTGCCTTGTGTCAATTTGTAGCTGGTATCACCCCATTCTTTTCAGGCACTGAGCGTTTCAGAACCAGTTTTCCTCACTGGTTGATTGACAGCTTGTTCTTATGCCAAATTGTTTGGGGACACTTGAGGGTGGTAGAGATGACAATTTTCTCTCTGTTTGAATCTGAAAGAGAACTCCTGGCTCTTATCTCAATTTTCCAAGTCTCTGTAGAGGGAGCCCACCTGGGCAGGCTGATTTAATTAATGCCTGTGTTAGCTATCTGCCACCTTTAAAGCTGTTGTCATTTTGTTGATGTTAAGGCTGCACGGTGATACGCCCGCAGGCTGCGCCTGCCAGCAAACTCCCATCTTCTGACGTCCTTAGCCACGGAACTCAGAAGCAAGCCAAGAGGTGTTTTGACTCTTGAGGGTATTGCATAGCTGATTCTGAGAGAGTTGGCTACAGATAGGTCTGGGTCTCCTGAACTTCCGCCCCGCAGTTTTCTCTGGGATGGATCTCTTGGGCTCATGAAACCACAGTTGCCAGCCACACCCTTCCAGGTCACAGAAAGCATTCATGGTCATACACTCTTAGCTATATAGCACCATGGATCTCGAAGGTGATAAGACAGGGTATAGTGAATGGAATCACAGTGCAAGGATTTAGATGCCCAAAATTTTATGTCTAATCAACTTAAGAATAAATCTTCAAGTTTCATGAGGTTGGAGAAAGCTGGTGATAATCTCTAGCTCTGGAGTTAAGAAGAAAGCCGGTTTGAATTAGACTCTGATGCTTATCAGTTGGGTGGCCTTGGTCAAGTTCCTTCATGTCAATGTCCAGTACAAAATGTGAGAGCTACAGTCCTCATCACCAACGTCATGACAAGCACAGTCACCACCCCCACCACCATCAGCACCTATAAACCCACAAATTTAGGTTGCTTGGATTCCTCTCCTGAGGACGCCCCCAACACCCTAAATTCTCAGTCGTAGAATGTCACATTTTACAACTGTCTTCAAGAGAATAGGTAAGACAGTTCTGTTTGTCATAGTAGCCCCAATGCCTGGGAGTGTACTGGGACTTCTCTCACCCTGTTCAAGGTGTGTTTACATTAACTAATGACTAAGTGGAAGAAAAGATTACCAGCTCTCACTGAGCCATATGACTTACAGTTTTATTTTTAATTCTCAAAGAAACCTTGAAATGTTTCTATTTTTATCCCTCCTCCTGCCTCCTTTTTACGGCCTGGAGTAATATAGTCTCTGAAAATTAAGTGACTTGACCAAGGACACACCATTTATAAGTGAGAGTGACCATATTCAAATGTAAGTCTGGCCAATGATCTTTTCATGGCAGGATAACTCCTAATGAGCCAGAAAATGTTTTTAATCAGTATCTTATTTATTCTGACTATTCTAGGTGATCAAATGCCCACTGCCTCTGAGTGCAGTTGTACAGGAGGAGCATTGAAATTGGGGGACCGATGGCAGATGGCCAAACAGCGTCAAAAACATGGCCTTGGGGATACTCAGATTTTCTAGTCAAGTTCCAACCAGTTGAAATTAAGAAAATGCACATTTTTTTCCATTTTCAAAACAATCCATTCACAGCTAACATGCTGAGAAGTTTGGTCATGATGTTGTTATTTACAGAGGGATGCTTTTAACATCTCAGAGTTCAGTGCAAAGAAAACCAATGAAATAAAGTATTTAAACTGGGTTTTCCTCCAAAAGGCACATAATGAGCAGAATTCAGATCTTTACCAGCTCATAAGTAGCACAGAAGGGAGTCTATAATTTTAAGAAGGGAGAGAACTTTTCCACACTGAAGGTCAATTTAAGGGCTTTTCCACACATGCTTGATCCTGGAGGACACTCAGACGGAGGGGGCAATGCCTGCACAGGCATCTAGAGTGGCCCTAAAACCAGTGTTTAACCTGGTAGACACAGCACCTTTAGAAGATGTCTCCCATGTCCGTCACTTTACACAAAGACGGGATCAAAATAAGATGATGCTGTGAAGGTAAAGCCTCACATACGAAGGCCCAGAAAGCTGAATCCAGGGGTTAGGACGATGGTGCTAATGAGGGTTATGGTTAACCCAGGGGTGACGACCATGGTGGTGCCAATGACGATCACGGTGTTTGGTTCTTACCAGTGCTGTATAACAGATACCATGTCCTAATCACCACTCCCAAATATTATCTACTTAATACCTTATGGCTTTGGTATTGTTAGCCCAATCTTATTCAACAAAGAGAGTCCCAGAAGTTAAATAGCTTGCCAAGCAATTAATAAGAAGTAAGCCAGATACAACTTAGATCAGCTTAATTGAATCAATTACCCTATGCAGCATCTTTAAGCCAGTCTCCAGAGTTATAACAAAGTATCTCACGTCAGTGGCAGTGATGCTAGAAAGAAAACATTATCCAAGGAAGGTTACCAATTGCCCAAATTTACACTCCGGTCCTAGGCAATGGGAATTCAGAGGCAAATTAATCTTTAAGGAGCTCCAGGTCTAGTTGGGAGAAAGACACTTAAGCCGACCATTATAAAACAATATGCTGAAATTTCAACAGTACGTATTTATAGGCCATGAAAGGAGCATCTAATCCGGGCTTGCAGGGTCAGGAGCATTCCTATTTGAGTCTAAAAGGAGGGGTAGAGCTAACTAGATGCAGAAGGAAGGCTTTCCAGCAGAGGAAGGAGCCATGCTGGAGGTGGGCACAGCACGGGGCACCGGGGGGGAGCTTCAGCAGCTCGACTTTCCTACCTCGTAAAAAGGTCGAGAATAATGAAAGACCAGTATGGAAAAGTTGCCAAACAGGATGAGGAAGTTATCGTATAACACCTTTTTATTCTACAGGGAAGGGGTCTTATTAAAAGGTTTAAACAAAACTTTAGGTTTTCTAGCTACCATACAAGCAGTGGGACTGAGAAAAATTTGTCGTACTAACTCAGTCCGGGAACAATGGAAACTTAAACAGACAGAGTGGTCAACTTCTTCCTGTCAGTGGACTAAAATCATGTCCTCTTCAGCCGTTCCCGCCACTCGTCCTCAGAACTACTCTGACAGCAGGTGCTTGTATGTTAAAATGTGGCACAGACAAGTTGGTAATATGGATGGAGAGTCAGAATTAGTGTTGAAGGAATAGAGCGTTAAACTGGAAGAGACAGGAAAGAGATTAGATATGGATGGTGAAAAGAGTGAAATTGAGGCAGATTTTAACATTGCAAGCTCTGGAATCAGGCAGATCTGGTTTAACTTCTGTCTTCTGGACTTGAATGATAGTTTTGCTGTTTGTTTGTTTCACAGCAGCAGGAGTTAAAGATGATGGTGATGTTGTCATGTGGACCGACTTAAAGATATAATTCATTCTTAGTCTGTATCTGAAAGAAAGAGTGAGAGAACCAGAGAGATGCAGAGTCCCAAAGGTGGAAAGCAAGACACAAGAGACAGAAAGAATGTCTCTACAGGGAAGCAGATTTTAGAGGCTGAAAAGTGCATGAAATAAAAGGAGGAAATAGGCCAAGGAGAAAGAGAATGTTATGGGGAGGAGGATGAGAGAAGAGGGAGGGCTAGAGAGAGGAGCAGAGAGGAAAAGGGATCTGTAGGAGAAAGCGCCCGCCAGAGGCAGAGTCGGAAGGAAAGAACAAGAGGGAACATGAGGAGGCAGCAGAGAGGACCTGCCAGGGCTCAAGGGCGTCCTCGGCCTGGGAAAGCCCTGTACGCAAGTGTGTGCTATTATAAGCAGATGAAGCACTCAGAAGCTCAGGAGGATGAGCACAGAAGGAAGGAAGGATATACAGAAAAGACAAGAAAAAAAAAGAAAAGAAAAGAAAAGGAGAGAAAAAAATCAAATAAAAGATGCCCCTGCTGGGAGGTAGAGATGCCTTCTCACAGCTCAGGCAGCACAAGTGCAAGTTCAGGCTTGATCCCCTGCTGCCTGCTATCAATCTGCTGACCATGTTGCCCCTGGGCACACCTGCTCGGCAAGGCACCCCACTTAACAAGCCTGGAAGGGATTGCTTCTTCATTTGCAAAAGTCTAGTTTTTTCCCTTTGCCCCCAAGGTGTCCATGAGGGAAGCTCGATAGACAGCAGAATCTTGATGACACTTCAGAAGGATTTGGCCCCTAAGATTCTATTTGGTCCCCGGTGAAGTGATTAGCCGAAGCAAGAGACCCCTTTCTGGCAAGAACATTCTGATAATTGCTGACAGCCCTCTGAACAATGGGTGGAAGAGTCCAGAAATAACAAGAATAATGAATGAGCAGCAGTCTATTCTCGGGTCTGCTATTACTGCCCTTCTAACTGGGCACCTCCGAGTCCCTTGGGATTCCCTGAGCTACAGCACAGATCCAGCAACCAGGGCTGGCACTATAATAACTCATAATAGACATTCTGGTCGGAACTGAGGCCACGCTGGAAGCAGTGACAAGTTGTCCTATTGCCTTATCTTTCCTCTCCCAAAATCTGTGTGGGTTGGACACGACGTATTTTTGCCCAGAGAACAGGCTTGAGTTTGAATCCCAGCTCTGCCAATTCCTAGCTGCTTGGCTATGGGCAAATTATTTCATCACTCTGAGCCTCACTTTTCTCATCTAAAATTAGGGTTAATAGTTCCCATCTCATATAATTTTTGTGAAAACTACTGCTAATGTATGCAAATTGCCTGGCAGATAGTAGACTTCCAATAAATGATAGTTATTAGTATTATTCTTGCAGAGGGCATCTTTGGCGAGGATGTGGGGCTGGAATCCTGACAAGGAAGACGCCAGAGCCACACTTTGAAAACTGCCACTGCAGTGTGCTGTGGCCCTAATCGGAATTCTCATAATGAGAAACGTGTGAGAAGACACTTTTCAATCTCCCAAGAGAAAACAGAAAGTGAGAGGATTACAAAACGGGAAAAAATAACTTCCACGGTATCTCATTTTTGCTTTCTTCATCTTGGTGAATGTTACGCGAGATTGGGTGAAACGTCTCTTGTGTGCTCACTTTTTGACCTCACGAGGTGTTTCATCATACCCCTGCCCAGGGATAATTAGTGCCCAAATGGATGTATTTCCCTCCTAGCTTAAGAACTGGTGGACTCACAAAATAATTGAGTACATCCTTAGTATAGGATGGAGCAGGATGTGGACACAGGGGTTAGGATCAAAGGCTCTGGATTAAGGCTGTAATTAGCGCCTAGAGGTGGTGGCTCACTCTATAATCCTAGCACTCTGGGAGGCTAAGGCAGGTGGATTATTTGAGCTCAGGAGTTTAAGACCAGCTTGAGCAAGAGCGAGACCCCATCTTGACTAAAAATAGAAAAACTAGTTGGCATGGTAGCGGGTGCCTGTAGTTCTATTTACTCAGAAGTCTGAGGTAAGAGGAGCCCAGAGTTTGAAGTTACTGTGAGCTATGACACCAGAGCACCCAACCCCAGGGTGACAGAGTTAGACCCTATCTAAAAAAAAAGGCTGTAATCGGCATATTGCTCTAGAGTACCACTGAGGTTTTCCCCGTAACATGGATAAAAGCTTGGCTGGGTGCATGTACTCAGTGGTTAGGGTGCCAGCCACATGCTCCAGGGCTGGTAGGTTTGATCCTGGCCCAGGGCCTGCTAAACAAACAAACAACAACAACAAAAATAAATGGGCATTGTGGCAGGCACCTGTAGTCCCAGCTACTTAGGAGGCTGAGGCAAGAGAATTGCTTGAGCCCAAGAGTTTGAGGTCACTGTGAGCTAGGAGACCATGGCACTCTACCAAGGGTGACAAAAAAGACTCTGTCTCAATAAAAAAAAATTTGAAAAGGCACCAACCCAGGGTGAGCAGCATAACACCAGGGCCCATGAATGAAGAACAAATCTGATTGCTTTGTTTTAAATAGTAGCAAAAAGCTAGACAAATCATCAAGCCTTAGATAAAGAAACTCGTGCATCTGGGACATTTTGGAGGCCTGTAGACTGATACGCCTCTCCTACATTCTGTCAGATTTTCCCGTAAGCGTTTGGTTACATTGTCATGGCAGTGCGGGAGATAATGCTTCACGTAAGTTGACCCTTGAAGGATGCAGCATTAGAGGCACTGATGCCTATGCAGTCCAAAATCTGCATGGAATTTTTAACTCCTCCAAACTTTACAAATAGCCCACTGTCGACTGAAAGTCTTATTGATAACAAACAGTCAACACAAATACTGTATACATTATCTACTATATTCTTACAATAAAGTAAGCTAGCGAAAAGATAATTTTAATAAAATCACAAGGAACAGAAAATATGTTTACTGTCCGTGAATCAGAAGTGGATCATCAGAAAGGTCGCACCCTCACCTTTATCGAGGAGGCGGAGGAGGAGGATGAAGAGGACGGGTTACTCTCGCTGTGTCCAGGGTGGACACAATCCACACAGGTCTGCACAGTTCAAATGTCAACTACATTTCCTTTCTTTCATTCATGCATTCTTCAACAAATATTTATCAAATCCCTAATATGTTATAGGCAAAGATGTGTTCCCACATGGAGCTTCCATTCTAGTGAGGAGAGACAGACAGTGAGAGTAAATACAATGGGACAGAGGATCAAGAGCAGGTTAAGACAGATGCGACAGCTGGAGCAGCCACGGGCAGGGCAGGGTGCACTGTCAGGCCTCACTGAGACGGTGAAACCTAAGAGGAGCTGCTAAGGAGATAAAGGAGTGGGCCAGGGGAGGAAGACCACTCACGGAGGGAGCTCTCCTGGGGTCTGCCAGCACTGCCAACAGGTGGAACAGGAGGAGGGCTGTCCTGTGCCTGGTGGATGCTTAGCAAAACCCTTGGCTTCTACCTCTGTTCCCCCCTGCAAATTCTGAACACCAAAAATGTACCCAGATATTGCCAATGTTCCCCGAAGTAGGAAGACAAAATTACCCAGTTGAGATTCACTGCCAACACGCAACAGGAAGATGTCTGGGGCATGTGAGGAGCAGCAAGGAGGCCGGTGGGGGTGGGGGACAGTGAGCAGGGAGTGCAGGAGTCGTGCAGCAGGCAGGCCGAGCGGGACCCGAGGCCACATCACAGACCATCCTTTCACCTTTTTGTTTAGAAAGGACTTTGACTCCACTTGCAGTAAATTGAAGGGCACTGAAGGAAGAGTGACGTGGACTGTCTTGAGGGGACTGCTGTGTGCCAAGCCTTGTGACTGGCCTCAAGGCACAAAGCCGGGATTTGGACTCACTTCTTTCTGGCCCAGTAGGAGACACATGGTTCCATCTCCTGTTACCTGCCTCTACTATGTCATTAAGTAAATAGTGAGATTATTGGGTGACTATCCCAGTCCTGGAATTTGTGCTCGAGATCCAGGCTGGTGCAGATTCCTGGGCACCCAGAGCTCCTGGCTCGAGGTGTTTGAGCGCCAGCAAGTTACCCTTTAGTTGATACAAAAACTAGATATGTTTGTGGTAAAGGTAGGAGGATGTGAAAGGCAGAGATAAAATGAAGGAGGAAGGATGTGGGGTAGAAGAAAGGGAGAAGCAATCGAGATAAAAACAGACAGAGAGAAGGAGATAGAGAAAGAAGGAGAAAGATGTTTACAAAGAACAGCGCCTCTGCGATTTATGGGTCTACCTCCCCCACGAGATGCCAAGGTCTTGAAAGACAGGGCCTATGTCTAATTCATCTCTGTACACTAATGTACAAACACTGTGAGTTTGACATCTGGCAGATGCTTGGTATATATCTGTCAAATAAATCAGTGAACATAAAGACATCTCAGCCTACAAGAAATCTACACAAAGTGCATTGTTATTCCTATTTTATATGTGACAAAATTTAAGTTAAGGGGGCTAAATTGATTGCCCCAGGTGACACGGGCTATGCAAGGCTGACTCCCTAAAATGCCTATTAGCCATATTTTTGACAGGTAAATTCTCAAACATCCAAGGAAAACTCACCTTACTTTTTGGGGCTGGGTGGACCAGGGCTAATGTCCTCCTGGCAGTCAGGGAAGGGTGTGCTCCACCAAGATGACCTTCCATCCTTTTCTCTATTTCTGTGCACGTCTCTTCCAAATTCTGCACACCTTCAATTCCAACTGCTGGCACCCAAAACCCCTTCAAGCATTGTTCCCCCAACAATGCTGTGAACCAGAGTTCCTGGGAGTTCCCATCCCTTTGGCTACTCACTGGTGGGCACGTAATAACGAAAGCCCAGCTCCCTTGCTTAGAGTGGGTACAAATTCTAAATAGTAATACACATCATAGCTACCTCTGAGAGATATTGCTTGAAATTATACCCTTGCTTGAATTCTTCCACCTCTATCTAACTTCTACCATACCCATGAATGGAATCCTGGGACATTAGGACCAAAAGGAAAAACCCAATCACCCCATAAGCCTATTTCTTAATGGGTGAGAACCAACGGCAACCCAATGCATAACAGTTCCAGTTTATTAGTCATCTGTGATGATTGAATGTTTTGCACCTCTTATCTCAAATGCTCAACCACCACTACAAGGTTAGTACTACCATATTTGTTCTAGAGATGAGAAAACCTAGACTCTGAAAAGCTCAGTCGCTTCCCTGAGGTCACATAGCTAGACGTGTCACAGAGGGGATTCAAATCCAAAATTACCTGCCATCAAGCCTCCCTCCTGGGGGCGCCTCTGCATCTCTCTGTGGTGCTTGTGTATTCATTTTCTAGCTTCCATTTTCCTTATTCTTCACTTTTTTTATGAAAGAGGAGGAAGGAAAGAGGTGTTATCAGAGAGACCTTCATATCCTCAAGGCCCTCACAATGCCCGACACAGAGCAGACACTGTATTTGTTGAATTAATTACTAAATGAGGTGCTTTGACCAGAATCAAGGACTCAGAGCGTTCTCTAAATTTTGCCCAAAAGTATGTTGACTCCATGTGAGAATGAATCAGATGCTCATAATTCTCATGGCAAATTAATGAGACCCAAGATAAAGGCATTAAGATCTACATGTCTGGCTCAATGCCTGTTGATCAGTGGTTAGGGCACCAGACACATGCACTGGGACTGGTGTGTTCGAACTCAGTCCAAGCCTGCTAAACAAACAAACAGTAGCTGGGCATGGTGGTGGGCACCTGTAGTCCCAGCTTCTAGAGAAGCTGAGGCAAAAAAATCACTTGATCCCAAAAGTTTGGGATCAAGACTCCATCTCAAAAAAAAAAGATCTTACATGTGTTAACTTTTGGTACCCTAAGTCTGGAAATTCAACAGATATCTAACTTGTAGAATTCTGGTACATTCAGCTTAACTACCTTTGAAAAATGGACACAAAAATACAAGAACAAAATTACAGCATCTAAAACAGCTTCAAATTACCAGAAAATAAGGCACCTGTGTGTCATAAATTGTCTCTTTAGAGTCTTCCCAATTTGTGTCTTTTAAGATGAAAACAATGAAGTGTTCTTTAGGATGTTGAGATTTTAAAAAATGCACTGCCCTTTTATACTGAATTTAAAAGAGGCATTCATTATGAGATTTGAATCTCACTGAAACCTCTGAACTTGCAAAGAAGAAGAATTCGAGAGGATGTGACAAAATTATTTCTAGCAACCATGACATTTCTTGATGTGAAATGCATTCTTTGAACTGTACAACACAGCACGAGTTAGGAATTGGAATCTGACAAGAAAATAAGTGAGACGCTGAGCTGAGGGTGAAGGCATTCTTCTCCTACAAAGATTTTACCCAATCACTGGATCCAGATAGCACCAGCAGCTTTAAGACGGTTAAATGGGATGCTAGAAATGGTAGAACCTCTGGTTCTAGAAAATCCTTCAGCATGAACCTCCTAACTCTCGCCCCAATCTGTTGGAAGGAAGCTAGCACCCTGAACCCTGGGAAACCCCATATTGAACATGACAGAGCCTTAATCAACTGAGCTCCAAATGATTTTGCGGAGCAGTGACTGAATTTTTTATAAGACAATCTTGTATTGAGTTAAACTCTGAGAGCTCAAGGTTTATCTGTTACAGTAGGTAGCATTTCCTTAACAAATTCAAAAGATAATGCACTTGGAGCAGGAGCTGACACATTAAAAAATTATATCATCTGTTGCCTTCATCATTATCTTAACCCAACTTCTACTTTATGCTAGGAATTTTACATGTCTAATCTTTAATCCTCCCAGTGACCCTGAAAGGATGAGAAACTCCATTTTATACATAAGGAAACTGAGAGGTTCAACCACTTACTCACGATCACAGAGCAGGTGCTAAAGTGATCAACTAAACTCGGATTCCAAAAATAATTTAATTAATGTTCTTTAAAAATGTTCACAGCACACCAGGGTGCCGTGGCACACTGTTTGAAAATTATGCCTAAAGCCAGAGATTCGGCTCGGCGCCTGTGGCTCAAGTGGCTAAGGCGCCAGCCACATACACCTAAGGTGGAGGGTTCAAATCCAGCCTGGGCTCGCCAAACAACAATGACAGCTGCAACCAAAAAATAGCCAGGTGTTGTGGCGGGCGCCTGTGGTCCCAGCTACTTGGGAGGTGGAAGCAGAAGACTTGAGCCCAGGAGTTGGAGATTGCTGTGAGCTGTGGCACCATGGCACTCTACCCAGGCAGACAGCTTGAGGCTCTGTCTCAAAATAAATAAAGAAAGAAAGAAAGAAAGAAAGCCAGGGATTCTCAATCATTTTTAATACTGTGGAACTAAGTCATTAAAGGTCTCTTCTGTAGACCACTAAATCCGAAAAATGTCCTTCCACCAAGAAAAACACTCTCATTAAAAAATAAGTGATTTTCCGCCCGTTTAACAATTCACCAAAACTATAC
>CAUYQV010077609.1:0-15513 GCA_963574575.1 Galagoides demidoff
TCTGAGGTCTGGTAGCATGATTCCTCCTGCTTTGTTTTTATTCCTGAGTAATGTCTTGGCTATTCGAGGTTTTTTCTGATTCCATATAAAATGAAGTATTATTTTTTCAAGATCTTTAAAAGATCTTGAAGAGACAGTGGAGCTTTATGGGGATTGCATTAAAAAGATATATTGCTTTGGGTAGTATGGACATTTTAACATGTTGATTCCTCCCAGCCATGAGCATGGTATGTTTTCCATTTGTTAACATTTTCAGTTTTTTCTTTCCTTAGAGTTTCATAGTTCTCTTTATAGAAATCTTTCACATCCTTTGTTAGGTAAACTCCGAAATATTTCATCTTCTTTGGCACTACTGTGAATGGAATAAAGTCCTTGACTGCTTTCTCAGTTTGGCTGCTGTTGGTATATATAAAGGATACAGATTTATGAGTGTTGATTTTGCAACCTGAGATGCTGCTATATTCCGTGATCACTTCTAGGAGTTTTGTAGTAGAATCCCTGGTGTTTTCCAGATATAGGATCATGTCATCTGCGAGAAGTGAAAGTTTAATCTCTTCTGACCCTATATGGATGCCCTTAATCACCTTTTCTTCTCTAATTGCGATGGCTAAAACTTCCATTATGATGTTAAAAAGCAGTGGAGACAATGGGCACCCTTGCCTGGTTCCTGATCTGAGTGTAAATGATTTCAGTTTAACTCCATTCAATACAATATTGGCTGTAGGTTTGCTGTAGATGGCCTCTATCAGTTTAAGAAATGTCCCTTCTACACCAATTTTCTTAAGTGTTCTGATCATAAAGGGATGCTGGATGTTATCAAAATCTTTTTCTGCATCAATTGAGATAATCATATGGTCTTTGTTTTTTAATTTGTTTATGTGATGAATTATATTTATGGATTTACATATGTTGAACCATCCTTGAGATCCTGGGATAAAACCCACTTGGTCGTGGTGTATGATTTGTTTGATGTGTTGCTGGACTCTGTTGGTTAGGATCTTGTTGAATATTTTCACATCAATGTTCATTAGTGATGGCTCGGTGCCTGTGGCTCAACTGGCTAAGGTGCCAGCCACGTACACCTGAGGTGGCGGGTTCAAATCCCCAGCCCGGGCCGCCAAACAACAATGATGGCTGCAACCAAAAAATGGTCGGGCGTTGTGGCGGGTGTCTGCAGTCCCAGCTGCTTGGGAGGCAGAGGCAGGAGAATCACTTGAGCCCAGGAGTTGGAGGTTGCTATGAGCTGTGATGCCATGGCACTCTACCCAGGGGGATAGCCTGAGGCTACAACTCAAAAAAAAATGTTCATTAGTGATATTGGTCTATAATTTTCTTTTCTTGTTGGGTCTTTTCCTGGTTTGGGTATCAAGGTAATGTTTGCTTCATAGAATGTGTTGGGTAGTATTCCGTCTTTTTCAATGCTTTGGAAAAGTTTGAATAATATAGGTACTAGTTCTTCTTTAAAGGTTTGGTAGAATTCTGACATGAAGCCATCTGGTCCTGGGCTTTTCTTTTTAGGGAGATTTTGTATAGTTGATGCTATTTCAGAACTTGATATAGGTCTTTTCAGCATTTCCACTTCATTCTGGCTAAGTCTTGGGAGGTGGCATGCTTCCAAGTGTTGGTCGATTTCCTTCAGATTGTCATATTTCTGGGAATAAAGTTTCTTGTAACATTCATTAAGGATTTTTTGAATTTCTAAAGGGTCTGTTGTTATTTCATTTTTACCATTTCTGATTGACAAGATTAGAGACTTTATTCTTTTTTTCTTAGTTAGGTTGGCCAAAGGTTTATCGATTTTGTTGATTTTTTTC
This sequence comes from Galagoides demidoff, assembly GCA_963574575.1. Taxonomy (NCBI): domain Eukaryota; kingdom Metazoa; phylum Chordata; class Mammalia; order Primates; family Galagidae; genus Galagoides; species Galagoides demidoff. Next base: position 1,815 of record CAUYQV010077609.1, read on the forward strand.
AGAAAACCAACTTTTTGATTTGTTGATCTGTTCTATAATCCTTTTGTTTCCAGTCTCATTTAATTCTTCTCTAATTTTGGTTATTTCTTTTATTCTGCTGGATTTGGGATTGGAATGTTCTTCCTTTTCTAGCTGCTTGAGATGTCCCATTAAGTTGTTAACTTCCTCTCTTTCGGTTCTCTTGAGGAAGGCTTGCAATGCTATAAATTTCCCTCTTAGGACTGCTTTTCGGTATCCCAGAGGTTCTGATAACTCGTATCTTCATTATCATTTTGTTCTAAAAATTTGGTAATTTCCTTCTTGATCTCATCTCTGACCCATCTGTCATTCAGCATAGGTTATTTAGCTTCCGTGTTTTTGTACGAGTCTGTAGATTCCTATTGTTACTGAGTTTAACTTTTATTCCATGGTGGTCTGAGAGGATGCATGGAATAATATATATTCTTTTAAATTTACTGAGGTTAGACTTATGACCTAAGATGTGATCTATTTTGGAGTATGTTCGATGTACTAATGAGAAAAATGTGTATTCAGTTTTCTTAGGATGAAAAGTTCTGTAGATGTCTATTAGGTCCAAAAGTTGAAGAGTTAAATTTAAATCTAAGATCTCTTTGCTAAGCTTCTTATTGGAGAATCTATTCAACACTGCCAAAGGAGTGTTAAAATCTCCGACTATGATGGAGCTGGGGAAAATCACATTGCTCAAACCAATTAGAGTCTGTTTTATAAATTGAGGTGCATTCTGGGTGCGTGTATAGATATTGATAATTGAGACCTCATCATATTGAGTATTGCCCTTAACAAATATAAAGTGGCCATCATTATCTTTGGTGACTTTTGTTGGTTTCAAACCTATTGTATCTGCGAATAAAATTACAACACCTGCTTCTTTCTGCTTTCCATTAGCCTGGAATATAGATGACCATCCCTTCACCCTGAGTCTATATTTGTCTTTTAAGGTAAGATGAGATTCTTGTATATAACAGATGTCTAGTCTGAGTTTCTGTATCAAATAAGCCATTCTGTGCCTCTTTAGAGAACAATTTAAGCCATTCACATTGATTTAAATTATTGATAAACCTGGTAAAATTTTGGGCATCGAGTTGCTTGAAAGTCTAGTAGACATCTTTAATCCTTTCACCACTGTGGAAGTTGGAATGTGATCAAAATTTCTGAGTTGGTTTACATTTGTGGTGGAGGATGTCCCTGGTCATTAAGGAGGATATGTTTGAAAATATCCTGGAGAGCTGGTTTAGTTGTGGCACATTTCTTCAACATGTGAATGTTGTTAAAATATTTAATTTCTCCATCATAAATGAAACCCAGTTTAGCCAGATACAGGATCCTGGAAGTTATTTTGTTTTAGGAGATTAGAAGTCGATGACCATCCTCTTCTAGCCTGAGAGGTTTCAGCTGAGAGATCTACGGTCATCCTAATACTCTTCCTCTTGCAGGTTATGGTTTTCTTACATCTGACTGCTTTCAGAAGTTTCTCTTTCATCTTAACTTTAGTGAAGTTAATTATGACATGCCTGGGGGATGTCTTGTTCAGGTTGAGTCGTGCTGGGGTTCTGAAACTATCTGCTATCTGAAGTTCAGAATCTCTTGGCGTGTCTGGAAAGTTTTCTTTCATAATTTCATGAAGAGCCTCTGTATTTTGTGAAGCAACTTCATCACCTTCAGATATTCCTATGAGGTGAATATTAGTTTTCTTCAAATTATCCGAGAACTCTCTAAGAGAAAGATCCATTTTTGCTCTCCATTTCTTTGCACTCCTGGGCTGCTTCAAAAGCTTTATCTTCAATGTCAGAGATCCTTTCTTCTGCCTGTCCCACTCTGTTACAGAGCTATTCCACCGTATCCTTCAGATCCTTGAGGGCTGCAACCTCTTGTCTCAATGTTTCAAATTCTTTGGTCATTTTATCTTTGAACTTGTTGAATTCTTGAGACATCTTTTGAATACTTTCTCGAGATATCTTTTTAATAATTTCTTAAAATTCTAATCCCTTCTTTTCTTTCATTCTGTCAATCTCATTTGCTATCCAAAGGCTGAACTCAATTTCTGACATCTCAACCATCCATTTATGGATGGGGTCTTCAATTGTATCTGCCCCATTTTTCCTTGGGGGATTTGATCTACTCTGGTTATTCAAGTTACCAGTGTTTTTCCATTGATTCTGCCCCATGCTGAGTTTACCTTGTTTGGAGACCTTATCAGAAGCGTTCAGTTGGTGGTTTCTTCTGGTTACCCAGAGAGACAGGCAGAGCATGTTTGTTGTCTTCTCCGAGTTCTCAGGTGCTGGGGCGACCAGGGTGCAGTGGAATGGCAGCAGCTACAGAGGAGTGTGCATAGTCAGATTAGACCTCATTCAGCCTGCCGGGGTGACTGGGGAGCAGGAGACTGGGAGCAGCCCGATGAGTCCTAGTTCGGCCCCCCTGGATCAGCCAGGGGGTGGGGGAATGGCAGCAGTAGTGCAGGGCATGTGAGTGACCAGATCAGTCCTACTTCAGCCCCTCCAGAGTAGCTGGGGGGGAGCAGAGCATTCCTTCATTGTGGCCTGCTAGATGTGTGCGGCACTAGCAAGCCAATCTGGGCCCTCCTGGCGTGGGATCCTGGAGCAAGGAAACACCTCTGCCACCACCCACGGGATGCTCATGGCTCTAGCAAGCAGTTCTGGGCCTGCCCACAGACTCCTCTGCCGTGGCCCTGCAGGTTGTGTGTGACTCTAGCAAGCAGTTCTGGGCCTACCCCACATGGTTGTCTGGCGCAGGGGACTCCTATGCCACTGCCCACAGGGTGCGCACGGCACTATCGCTAGCACTAGCATGCCGATCTGGGCTCTCCAGGCTCGGGAGCCCAGAACAGCGAACTCCTCTGCTGCCACCCACAGGCCACACATGGCTCTAGTAAATGGTTCTGAGCCTGCCTAGAGCAGAAGACTCCACTGCAGCGGCCCCTTGGGTTGTGTGCGGCTCTAGCAAGCAGTTCTGAGCCCACCCAACACGGGTGTCTGGAGTGGGGAACTCATCCACCACTGCCCATGGGGCATGCACAGCACTAGCAAGCTGATCTATGCCCTCCCACTGTGGGACCCTGGAGCGGGGAACTCCTCCACCTCTGCCCACGGGATGCACGTAGCTCTAGCAAATAGTTCTGGGCCCACCCAGAGTGGTAGACTCCTCCACCACCTCCTGCAGGGCATGCGTGGCTCTAGCAAGCAGTTGTGGGCCCACCCAGCACAGGTGCCTGGAGTGGGGAACTCTTCTGGTGTCCCCCATGGGGTGTGCATGTCTCTAGCAAGCTGTTTTGGGTCTTCCCAGAACAGTGGGCTCCTCTGCCACTGCCCATGGGATGCACAAGCAGTTCTGGGCCTGCCCATAGCAGGTGCCTGGGGCGGGGATCTCCTGTGCTGCCTGTGAGGTGTGCAACTCTAGCAAGCAGTTCTGGGCCTGCCCCAAGTAGGGGACTCCTCCACCACTGCCTGTGGGGTGTGCCTGGCTCTAGCAAGTAGTTCTGTGCCTGCCTGAAGCAGGGGACTCCTCTGTGGCCACGTGCTACCTGCAGGAGATGTGCAGCTCTAGCAAGCAGTTCTGGATAACCCAGAGCACTGGAGTGGGGTTCTCCTCTGCTGCCATGGGCCACATGGCTCTAGCAAGCAGTTCTGGGCCTGCCCAAAGTTGGGGCCTCCTTCATCACAGCCTGTGGGGCACGTGAGGCTCTAGCAAGCAGTTCTGGGCCCTCCCAGAGTGGGGGACTCTTCTACCAGTGCCCGCGTGGTGCGCAAGGCTCTAGCAAGTAGTTCTGTGCCTGCCTGGAGCAGGGGACTCCTCTGCGGCCACTCACTGCCCGCAGGAGGCATGTGGCTCTAGCAAACAGTTCTGGGGCCCGCTTTGTACCTGTATTTTGTGTTCTTAAATGCTTTTACTTGGATTTACAGCTTGCCAAACTTCTTTCTGGGCTCAGCTCCCCATCCGTGGCTTCATAGATTCTGATTCCAACCAGCTCTTCTTCCTCCACTCAGGAAACTCTGATCAGAGTTGTTACCAGTCAGTCATCTACAACTTCAGTCTGATCCAATCTATTTTCTAAAAAATAATCCTGGTAGTATCTGGAGACCATGTTGAAATAGGAAGATATACTGAAGGCAGGAAGATACATTAAGAGCCTATTTCTATAACATAGGTGAGCAAGAATGAAAGCCTTAAGTGACAAGAGAACTGGAGTGGTAGGCACATAGTATCTAGGTGCACTTAAAATGTATTGCCTGGTATAGGAAATTAATGAAGAAAAACTTAATGGGAAGGAAATAATGCCAATCATCATGCAGCTACCTTTGTATATCAACTGGATGTCCTTTCAATAAGACCTTCTATATCTTTTATATTTAAATATAATGCTATAAAGTGTCTAGGAATCCAAATAACCCATTTCTCAAATATATAAACTCTTCCAAAGAACAAGACAGCATCACATAATAGTCTGAGTTCCCAGTTTTATCATAGAAATTACTCAAGCACATATATTTAGGTTAATGAACAAAGATGCATGTGTGTCAATATCCTTTAAATATTTATGGTACCAAGACACCAAATTTTTAAATGTCATACATCTTACATCAGTCTTGTTCTTTTAATATACCTTAATACAGCAGTTCTCCACCTGTGGGTCGTGACCCCTTTGGGGGGGTCAACCTTTTCAAAGGGGTTGCCTAAGACCATCCTGAATATCAGATATTTACATTGCAATTCATAACAGTAGCAAAATTACGGTGGTGAAGTAGCAATGAAAATAATTTTATGGTTGGGCGCACTACAACATGAGGAACTGTATTACAGGGTCATGGCATTAGGAAGGTTGAGAACCAGTGCCTTAAAAGAACAAAATGCATATAATTCAAATTTAATACTTGTAAAAATTTATAGAAATTTAATACTATTGTCTTCTTAACAAGTGAAAGTTCCATGTTTCCAAAAAGTAAAAGCATAGACTTTTTCATTATTAGTCAGAAAATCAGATAAATTTATACTCAATCCTCTCAACTTGGTTACATGAACTACTTGGTACATAGATCCTATTAAAAAAGGAGGATATAAGTTCTAAACAAAAATATATATACTGTACATATAGACTCAATTGGTGTGACTATCTGTACCTCATCATCTTCTAGCTTAAATTCTGACTACAGAATCCTGCTCAAGAAAGTATTTGCTGTCTTAGTAAGTGGGTCCAGAGGAACAGGGGTGGACATGTACCAAATGGGCTGGCTGGTAACCAATGTGACAGTCCAAAAGGAAGGCTCTGCCTTATAGGAGCTGAGTCAACAGACTAGCTTCCACGAGGATGTAGACTGAAAAAGGAAAGCCTGATGATTCAGAAGTAAGTAGAGAATGGAGAAGGCCAAAAAGAGAAACACATAATAGGAGAGAAAGTCTAAATAAACATAAAAGAGAGTTACTGAGCTCTAAAGTGGCCTGAAAGTCTAAGCTATTGTCATTGCCAGGTCTGAAATGTGTGTACCTTTATGAAAATTCTTTTTCTGAAGCGAGAAGACAGTTCATCTAATATCCTTATACTCTTAAGTAGAGCAAAAGCACGGTGAACAAATGAATGTCAACTTACTTTCAAATAAACATTATCAGCAAGTATCATTATTTCTCTTGTTTGACCAAAACTTCTAGAAGATTAAAATATTGCACTGGTATTTTATTTTTAGTGTACCCTCATTACATAGTCCTACTTGCTGAAATTAAGACCCAGAAATTAACAGCTGTCATTATTTTGGTCTTCCTACATTCTCCAAACCTTTTTAAAGCTATTTAATCAATCAGTGCACATTACTTTCACTTTCCCGTAAATAGTTTTCATCTATATCTTAAGTTGCCTCATGGACTAATTAGACTTCTAATGCACACAGTTGGACTTCTGGATTATGGAAGTCACTGTGCAGGTTCTCAATCTTGCTGCTGGATCACCAAGTTATCTATACCTGCAACCCTAGACCTTGGCATCTGAGGAACAGACTGCACTGCTGGCTGCTTTAGTTGGATTACCAACAAGAACTTGAAGGCACAACATGGTCCTGATGTTTACAAGGTTTGAAATTCTTTTGGATTGCCTAAGAATTTTTACTGCTAGCAACAACAAGGAAATTACTAAAAGAAAATTCCTGCTGTCTTTAAATCATTCCTTTTAGAATCCTTGGTTGGAGGTAGGGGAGAAAGGATGGACAGAGACTATCCACAAGCTTCTAATATGCCAGCCAAGAATAAATAAGAATACCTATAAATAAGAATATATATTCTTACTTAATCTTAACAATCCTATGAGCAGATATTACTTTTATTTTGCAAAGAGTGGACATGGAATCTCAGAGTTAAAGCAACTTAAGCACAGTCAGGAAAAAATACATTAGAATTCAAACCCAGAAATAGAATATTCAATCAAGGTCAAAGTCTAAACTATATTTCTTCCATGGTGGAATTCCTTCCATCTATGATTAAAAAGGCATTTTTTATTTTACTCTATCCATTTTTATGAGTATTTTCTTTCTTTCTATTGGGTTAATTCTGGAAGTTCCTGGCCGCATTAAGCAAATGAGAAGCCACAGAGAGAGGTCTCATACTGGCAGAAGAGTTTGATTGGGCCTGCACACTGCATTTAAAAATTCTGAATGTGGCCGGGCATGGTGGCTCACTCCAGTAAACCCAGCACTGTGAGAGGCTGAGGCAGGAGGCTTGTTTGAGCTCAGGAGTTCGAGGCTTATCTGAGTGACAGTGAGACCCCCGACTCATTATAAAACTGGAAAAACCCAGTGGGGTGCCATGGAGAGTGCCTGTACTCCCAGTGGCTTTGGAGGCCAAGGCAGCAGAATGCCCACAGCCCAAGTCTGAGGCTGCAGTGAGCTCTGATGCCACTGCACTCTGCTCAGGTCATAGGGTGGGACTCTGTCTCCATCAAAAAAAAAAAAAAAAGAGGCAACTGTGCTCTTACGCTCAGCCTGACCACCAACTCCCTTTTAAAAAATAAATTTTTTTTTTAAATTTGGAATGTGAATACTTTCTCTAGTTGCCCATCTATCTATTACCTTGGACTAGCCTTTATAGATTTAAGTTACCTGATTAGTCTTAGAAGCAGGTAATTTTAAACTGTACTCTTCTCCTATCTGCAAGGAAGAGAATGAGACTAAGGGTCATTTTATGCTACAAATCAAACCGGACAACAAAGACTTAGTTCTCTATTTAGTCATCCTGCTTTTCCTCATAAAGGTAGACAAGGAAATTTTACTTTTTCTCTCTTAAGAAAGTGACTTATGATAATGAAGCTAAAAAATGTTTCAGTACTTCACAAAAAGCATTTTAAAAGTTCCCACCTAACCCCAGACCAACAAATTCATCAGGACCTGATCTTTTGTTCCAGTAAAAGATCCTTCTCTGTCTCGCACTGTTCCAGAAATGTGTCAAGGTTTCATTCTGGTTCCTGTTAGTTGTGCCAGCTCCAACTGACTGATGCACTTGAGAATCTTAATTATGAAAGGAAAATCATATTTAATTGCATGTTAAATGTATCCAAGAAAGGGCAGTGCCTGTGGCTCAGTGAGTAGGGCATTGACCCCATATAACAAGGGTGGAGGGTTCAAATCCAGCCCCTGCCAAACTGCAACAAAAATATAGCCTGGCACTGTGTTGGCGCCTATAGTCTCAGCTGCTGGGGAGGCTAAGGCAAGAGACTTTCCTAAGCCCAAGAGATGGAGCTTGCTGTGAGCTGTGACGTGGTGCCAAGGACAACAGAGTGAGAATCTTGTCTCTAAAAAAAAAAAAAAAAAAAACTACAAAAATATTTAAATATGTGCAGCTAGGATTTAAACATAAAATATATTGATACTATCTGTAATTTTACATTATAAATCATTATAAAAAGATAAAATCCTAATGTACTCATTTAATTTTCTCCCCAAACTTTTAAGCATCTCAGTGATAGACTATGTAGCCTTTGCTCCTTTTATAAATCAAATTGAAAAGTTGAAAGTAAACTGATTATACCTCATGCCAGGAATTCCCTAAATAATCTCCATCTGAATGAGCCACTGTGAGAAGTGTTTTTATTGTGTCCATGTTCCTTTGTTTCACTTCAGTAACACCAGAACTCACTGTAAGGAAGGGAAACCTCCATAGTGCCTGGACATATGCATCTCTTTCCAACTATAGAAAAGAGAAAAGTCTATTTACATGGTTGTAAATACAGCAGATTGATATCTAATTCCCTACTGACAAACTCTATTTACCAGCTTAGTAAGTCTTTAACTTGTAAATTAGTTTTATTTGTCATGAATTATATAGAATACATAGTACCACAAAGTAGTTTTAAAATTTTCCTTCATTTTAAGATGACAAAGTGGGAAAGACATACATTTCTAAATTCAAAATCAAGATGAGATTTTAGAGATAACTAATGAATTCATATACTAAAAAAAAATTGTTGAGGACTTTTGTTTCAAATAGTCTGTACTTGATTAGCAGAAACCTGATTTATAAATTTATTTTTCTCTACAGCTAAGCTGTGCTTTTTGTAAGTCTTCACATTCATAATCAAATGTGAATTGAGTTTTAAAAGAAAGACAAGTTTAGCTAAACGTTATCCTCAAATAAAGTACATAAATTACTAAAAGGGATTGTTTTCATGTAGATTATGTACTGGATACTTGCTTGTTTGAAAGATAATTTATCCTTAAGTTTAAGTTAAAAACCATATAAAATACAAAGACTCTCCATAGTTGACCACATCCCTACACTGACTACCTCAAGTTGACCTAATTTTCATTGACTAGACATTGCATCGTGTGTATTCAATGGAAGATCCTTATTTTGACCACCTCCATATGCTGACCAGTTTGTTACAGTTCTTTGGGTGGTCAGCTTACAGAAGTTCTACTATATAAAATACAATTCAGTAAGTATATACAACATGTTTAAATAAGATTCCTGAATTAACATGTAGGAATTCAAAGTCTGGGAACTTTTTATAATGCTAATAATCTATAAGGGAAAAAATAATAATCATAGTCATGATGATAATAGACAGAAAATACAGAACTTCCCCTTCCTTTGTAGCTTCTCAGAAAGTTAAACATTAAGATTCATTCAAATTCTGGGCAGCTCCTGTGGCTGAAAGGAGTAAAGCGCCAGCCCCATATACTGGAGGTGGCAGGTACAAACCCAGCCCCAGCCCCAGCTGTAAAAAGGAAAAATAATTCATAAAGATTCATTCAAATTCCATCATATACTTGAAATTAGTTTTTAGTAAGCCAGACATAAAAAATGATGGTAATTTAAACCATAGTCATGATGTAAGTAATTAATGTCCCCAACTATCTACAAAAGCACAATTCTTTGTTACCTGAATGCTGAAAATGCATGCAATTCTGACTGCACATCTTATCCCTTCCAGCAAAGACAGGCTACTTCAGTATCATCACAGGACTGTAGACCCACACTGAATGCAGCCAGAAAAGGTGTCCAGGCCAACTAGAAAAGTTTTAAATTTAAATATATCATGAATATAAAGTGATAATTTTTATGATACTACTACATTAATATTTCTCAAAGCTTTCAAATGGTATAAGATTTGTGGAAGTTCTGAAAAAATGAAATAAGGTTTGTGGCATAGCTGTATGAAAAGCTAGATAAAGGTAAAAGACTATAAAATGCTGCCTGGGCGTAAGTGAGTGGAGACCAAGACCATATATTCAGTAAGGGACCTTAGGCATATTGTAAGAATAGCATCTATCAATTATTAACACCAATTTAAAAAGGAATAGTCAATATGCATAAAAATATTAGTTTTACCCAACTTCAAAACTCATCTCTCTTTATAAGCTTAGTACATTGTAATACTTCACAGACTCTTTATTTTGAATATGACTCTTTATTATATTATTCATTTTCCTGCTTACAACAAAAACATTATTCTCTTTTCTTTAAGGCATTTCCACGAACATCATTTAGCCTATATTTTACATTTAACTGCCAAATATTTTACATGGAGACATCAGTGATATCTCTGGTTCCTACTTGGCCAATGTATTTTTTTTTTCTTTCTGAGATACAATCTGAAGCTATAGCCGTGGGTAGAGCACTGTGGTGTCACAGCTCACAGCAACCTCCAACTCTTGGGCTTAATGATTCTCTTGCCTCAGCCTCTCAAGTAGTTGGGACTACAGGTGCCCACCACAACATGTGGTTATTTTTTGGGTTGCAGTTGTCATTGTTGTTTTAGTAGGCCTGGGCCAAGTTCGAACCGTGGTGACCTACCAACTGAGCTATGGGCGCTGCTGACAATGTATTTTCTTAAAGTCCAGTAAAATACAACTTCATCATAGACTGTGGAAGACACAAATACTTGTCAGAATTTTGCTATCAAAAGTTTGAATACCTAATGAAGTTATACTATAAAACAAAAAAAGGGCTACTTTTTGACCACTGAAAATCTTAATTAACCACATAACTTTAAAATGTCTGATAAGAAAGGATTCATCATCTGCTTTTGGTAAGTCATGCCAAAGCAAAACTGTATCACCACAAAGAGAAATATTTATACCAGTGTGCTATCGAAATGGCAACTGGAATTGTTCCAACAACTATATGGCTATTAGTATGACTAATGCAAACAAAGCTACCTAGAGCTTTATTTCTACACTTCAGGAAGCTGAGAAGTAAAAGTTTATAATTGCTAAATAAAGGAACATAAGCCACAGAACTGAGGTTCTAGTCCTACCTCTGCCACTAATTTCATCTCTGGACCTCATTTTTCCTCATCTACAATACCCGGACTGTCACTATAGAGAGAAGCCGTGAGAAACATATGCAGTGCAGTAATACTTAACCAATTGCAAAGTACCCCATGAAAGGAATAAATCACACATTCTATTACAGAGAAACAACAAACCTGTTGGGAAACCTGAGTTATATTTCATACAGGAACAAATGCATTTCTCTCCTTCATCCTGGGCTAGAGTTGTGTTCTATCTTTCATAACAAAGTGTGAGTAAATCTAAGTAGCTTTCATAGAAGTACTGGGTACATTGGATACTTTTTCCTCCATTTTATCCTCCACTTTACTCGGGAGATTATGTTCCAGTTCCCTCCATGTAAACATAAAAGAGGTAAAATCTCCATCTTTTTTAAGGCTGCATAGTATTCCATGGTATACACATAATTTATTAATCCATTCATGGATCAATAGGCACTTGGACACAACTATAGCCCAGGATGAAGGAGAGAAATGGAGTGGGAAGGGAAGGGAGGGGGGAGGTTTGATAGAGGGAGGGTGACATAGTAAGACTCTATCTCAAAAGAAAGACTTATCCCTCCATTTATCTCCATACAATGCTCTAGCGCATCACACACATTTAGAAAAAGAGAAAAAAATATAAACGTTCCAAGTTTTAACAAAACATAAATCTTTAGAATACACAAAATTGAGGCAGCAGGATAAACGTTGAAGAGCCTAGGTTCACTGGGGACACTGAATTCACATTTTATTTTACCTAATTCACAATTATGAAGCACTTATTGTGTCTCAGTTTGAAAAACAATGCCCATTACTTGAACAGATCACAGAACCCATGTCATTGTGGGGGATGTACTGCAGACAGACACAAAACGTTCAATTATGGGAATATTTGACCATAATTTGCCTATTTTCCAAGACACACACACAGTGCCAAGACAGAATAAAACAAATGACCTTTAATCTGTGAGGGCAGGAAATGTTTGTCCTCAGTGAAATTAAAACCGGGCCCAGCAGCCCAGGCAATGAGATGCAGGACAGTCCTGGGTGTCTCTGCTGTGAGGCCCAGCCCCTCTCTATGAGAGGCTCTAACGTTATGAGGGGGCACAGAATACAAATAAACAAATACTATTCTGTGCTACTCTGCTAGGACAGTCCTCTAAGTTTCTATCTGAATCTGGGTAAACTGTGGACAGACTGGGGGTAGCCTCTTACCATGACAAAGCCAACTTGGGCTGAGTGTAGAACAGTGTGTGCTAATATAGAAGCAGAGCACATGAGCAAGCAGCAGGTGCTGTGGTATAATTAGCATAGGGTTTAGAGAAGCTAGAGGATACCTAGTCCTATGGCCAGTGAAGGTGGAGGAAAGTCTGGAACTGGGCTCTAAAAAATGGTTAAAGAGGTAGCGGGTGGGGTGGGGAGCATTCCAGGTAGGAGGAGCCTTGTGAGCAGGACCTGGGGGCAGGAATTCATTGAACATTGAAAACACTCAAGTGCAGGCAGACGGCAGGCTGGGGAGCAGTGGGAAGTGTGCAGCACTGGAGCACGGAGGCCTTGACCACCAGGGGACAAGCCAGATGCGAGCCAGACAGGTGCCGGGAACTCACTGCCTGTCTTCTTTTCCTCTTCTGCTCAATGAAGATATGTGAACTGTGCCCATGATGACAAGGAGCAGAACCTGGTGGCCTTCTAATACCACCAGCAGATTTTCTATCATACCTGCCAGGTCATCAGGCCAGGCTGTGAACTGTTGGTCTTGTATGGGGACGAATACAGCAAGGAACTGGGCATCATGTGGATCAACAAGGAGAAGAATGAAGGCCCAGCGGGGCAAGGTGGGCACCACGATGACTGCCTAGGAAGGAAAGGGAAGGAATGCTTCTCCTAGGGAATATTCATGGTTCAGCTCTTGTATTGTATTTTTATTTTCATTTATTATTTATTATTTATTTTTTTTTTTTTTAGAGACAAGATCTCAGTTTGTCATGCAGACTGGGGTGCTATGGCAAAATCATAGGTCACTGCAGCCTTCAACTCTAGGACTCAAGTGATCCTTCTCATTCAGCCTCCCAAAGTCCTGGGACTGCAGGCCTGAGCCACGGCACCCAGCGTAGCTCAACTCCTAAGTAGAGTAAAAGGCGGTCTAAAATCGGTCAAATTTCCAGTCAGGTGCTTTTGAAATTAAAGATTCAGGTCACATGCCTTTGAATTCTAGGAACAACTTTTTAAAGTTTAGGTTTTTGGTCTCATTTCATATTCTATGCACTTCAGGCAGTATAATTATAACTTCAGATACAGATAGTGCTAAAAATCTTGCAGGAAGAAAGCAAGTGGTCTCACCTACCAGGTCTCTCAACAAGGTCGTTTCTTTGGCCCCTTCAGTTGGTTCTTTTTAAATTCCTCCATATTTCTACGTAATATGCTTGTACTCTTTTTATTCACTCAGTATCCCAATTAGTTGTCTGTGAATTCCTGCCCTGTACCAGCTTTCTGGGAGCTGGAAGTGGAGCTTAAAGGAGACTCTCAGAATCTCTGCTCCTTGGCTGCTGACACGTGAAACAGGAAACAACATACAGGCATGGAGTCATATGCATATCAGACTGTGATCAGTGCTTTGGAGAACACTAGTCCAGGAAATGTGCCCAGGCATGTGAGGAGAGGGTGGGGTGTCGCAGGATAGTCAGGGAAGCTTACAATCAGGGGTGGCATTTGAGAGATGCAAATAGCAGCAGGAAAAGGATTCGGGGGGAAGGGGGGAAGGGAGGAGCTGGTGCAGGGAAGAGTTAGGGTGTCAGAGAGCACTCAGGTGAAGGAACCAGACAGGGTAAGAGCACAAGTGGGAGAGACACAGAGAAGCCTGGAAACACAGGGCCTGTGATTCATGCCAAGACACTGGGGTTTTCCAGAGTGGGA
>CAUYQV010077613.1:0-13706 GCA_963574575.1 Galagoides demidoff
CAACCTCCAACTCCTGGGCTCAAGCAAGTCTCCTGCCTCAGCCTCCCAAGTAGCTGGGACTACAGGCGCCCGCCACAACGCATGGCCATTTTTTGGTTGCAGCCATCATTGGTGTTTGACGGGCCTGGGCTGAGGATTCGAACCCACCACCTTAGGTGTATGTGGCTGGTGCCTTAGCCGCTTGAGCCACAGGTGCTTAGCCTGTACCTTTTGATTGTATTTTTGGGGTCTTAGCTCACCTCAGGAAGGTTGAAGTGTGCTCTTCAATCTTCTCTCTTGGCTCTGCTTCAAATCTTCAGCTCCCTTGCTAAACTTCTGTCCTTTGAGCCTCTTTCTGGACAGGAGTTTCTGTAAAAAGCTGGCTGCAGTCTGCCATCTTGGCTCCACCTCCCAAATTCTCTAAGTTTTGTTATCTCTTTTCTTATGTTATCGATCCCTTTAGTAAATTTTTTGTCCATGCTCTGAATTATTTTTTCTTTGTTTCTTTGTGATGGTTTTCTACTTTCTCCTCAATTCCATTCATCTCACTTGACATACATTAATTTTAGTTCCATACCATATCTGTCATTAAAACTATATTTTTAGATCAAATTTTACTACTGAAGAGCTATTGTGTCCCTTTGGGGATGTCAAGATAGCCTATTTTGTCATTTGCCAGCATGTTTATGCTTATTCTTTCTCATCTGTGACCTCTTCTATTAGCTCAAAACAGATAACAATTACACTTTTCTCCTTTGCTGAGACTTCTGCTGTTCATTCAAGATAGGGATGAGTCACTGCATGGAATATTTAAGTTGTGGTCAAGACGCCTTGCCACCCAGGAGAGAGTTGGATGCACTGTGAGTCTGTAATACCACTGCTCTGCTGTGTCTTTGCCATTCTTCTATTTGTCACAGAGCCATTGTGCAAGGTTGACCCATGGTTCATGGCTCAAGCATGAAGCCAGCTGGCCCACAGAAAGGGTTATGTGCATGGGATGGAGCAGTGCCTCCAGGTGTGGCACACACATTTATGACCTAGTCCATCCATGACACTGGATGTGTAGCCGTGGTAGAGCATTAATGTAGCAGAGCTTGCACACAGGTTGGAGTGCACCCCTAGCTCAGTCAATATGGGTCCAGCCACATGCACCAAAGCTGGTAGGTTCAAACCCAAACCAGGGCAGCTAAAAACAATAATGACAATTGCAACAACAACAACAACAAATATAGCTGGGCGTTGTGGCAGGCTCCTGTAGTCCCAGCTACTTGGGAGGTTGAGAGAAGAGAATCACTTAAGCACAAGAGTTTGACTTTTCTGTGAACTGTAATATCATGGCACTCTACCCAGGGCGACAACTTGAGACTCTGTCTCAAAAGTCAGAAAATTCATATTTCTACCTTCACAGCATAGAACCTTATTAGGGCTGCTCTTATGCCTTTGCACATTTCTAACACACAGGAAGAAAGTTCAAGAGTAGAAAATACCATGCACGAAATGTTAAGAATGCCCCCATCTCAGTAGGTTGAAATCATTCCTGCTTCTCCACTGCCCAAGGTGTAGCCAGAGTGCATTTCTTTCAATCAAATGGACAATGAATTTCTTTGTCTGCTAACATCAAAAGATGTTGGCAACTTCAGCTCCTGACTAGAAGCCTTATTGTAATAACTATAAATTCACTTTTCTAGAGTGCTTAAAATAAGTATTAGCACAGAGTGACTGTGTTGCTTTCCCAGTGGTTATAAAAAGCAGCCACAGGGCATTTGAACATTAACCTTACTAAATCTTTAAAGACCTGAGGAAAAGTATTCAGGAATAAGGAACTCAAAGCTCATTACCAGGCACTCACTTATTGGAATTGGGGGTGGGTATGAGTTGATTCCATATGATTGTTTTGGTTTAGTCAAAATGCTCCTTAATATGGCACAATTTGCCATTTGGAGGTCAGACTACAGAGATGTGTGTGCTCAACAGGTTATTAAAAATATGAGTAATGGCATTCCTATTGTCATGGACATGCTCATGGTAGAAGGCCGGTATGTACAGCCCTACATACAGGTACACATGAACTGCCTTGCATTTAACAATGTACCCATATCTCTTTACAATTGTGATGTAAATTACCAGACACCCTCTTTTCTCATGAACCATTTACTTCCATTTGCCGAGGAGTCCAGGAGATGTATGATAAGTTCTAGATTTTTCACAATCCACCTTCTGTAAACAAGTGGACAATGACACTGTGGCTGACACATTTTTTTCTATAATTAGCCTTTGAAAATGGAAACCAAGATTGCAAAACTCCATTACTGCCTGTTAATAAAGATACCAAGGATATGGGAAAGTTCATATTGGCTTGTCAAAATACTGGTGCAGAAGTTGATTAGGTTGGTACTCTATTTTCCACCTTATAAACTTTACAAACAACACAATGCTTTCAATGTGGAGCTAATGATAATTTTGCAAAAGTTGCCCAGTCTGGAAAGTGAAGTCATTAAAACTTAGCAGCTGCCAAATAAACTATGCCATCCACATGACAAAGGCTTCAGTGCTGCTCTAAATATCATGCCAATCTTCATCATCCTTTAAATAAGTCAGGAAACGTCCAGAGGGTCATGAGTCCCCATGCCCTGAACCAAACCATGAGCAATGTCAGCCAGTTCCTAGTTAAATCCAATACCCAAACTCAATTATACAGTTGGCCGCAGTCACCTCAGAAACTGTACGACTTGATCTCCTTACCATAAAAGAGTATGCATTAATTGTATTTCAACTCCAACATTTAGAAACCAGAATAAATAGGCCATTGCCTAAAGGCATTGTCAGCTTTCTAGTAGGCCAGTCCAGGTGGTCCAAAAAGGTGATTGTATTCATTCCAGGAATCATTGACTGACTATACACGCTAGATAAAAATTATGACCTATTTTATACAATCTGTAATTATCCAAGAAAACCTACGTAGTGCCCAGGGTTTTACCCTATTGTAGAGGAAATAAAGGGTCTGGCAGCACTAGTGTTAACCTGGACCACAAGTATACCAGTCTGGGTAGATCAATGACCCCTTTCCAGACAGAGACTTCACCAACTACAAATTATAGTAGAACAACAAATTAAAACTGGGCATACTGCATGGACACACAGTTTGTGTGCAATTTAAAATAGTTTAGGATAGAAAATAGCACACAAACCTTATATCCATCCAGTGGATAGAAAAATAAACTTTTTCCTGGAGTAGCCCAATATTTACTATATCCCAAAAGTCAGAAAAAGTTCTAAGTTCTCAATGAACTTATAGACACTAATGCTGTCATTCAACCCATGGGAGCATTACCTGGCTTGCCAACACCTCAAATGATGCCAAAATTTGGCACTTAATTGTCATAGGCTTAAAAGACTGCCATACTGTTAGCACCTCAAGACTGTGAAAAATTTGCTTTCTCTGTCCCTATCATTAACTTACGAGAACCATTTCAATTACCAGTAGAAAGTCCTGCCACAAAAATATTTTCACTATTTGTCAACTTCAAGTTGGAAAAATTATAAAACCACCTAGGGAATTATATCCAACTGGTTTTTCTCTTCTTTTCTTTTCTTTTCTTTTTCTTTTTTTTTTAGCAGGTTTTGGCCAAGGCTGGGTTTGAACCTGCCACTTCCAGTATATGGGCTAGCACCCTACTCCTTTGAGCCACAGGCACCAGCCATATCCAACAGTTTTTATTTATGATTATATGGATGACCCTCTCCTAGCAGCAAATCAAAAACCCATTCTCCATGCTTGTGTATACCTTCAAAAACAAATTTCTCAACATGGACTGATAATTGCCCCTGAAGAAATAAAAACTAAAACCCCCATTTCCTATTTGGCATGCAAATTAACTGAGTCCATTTTCACTCTCAAAATGTTCAATTTTCTCTTCCAACTCAATTAACTTTAAATAGTTTATGACAAGTATTAGGCCACATTAATTGGCTTAAACCTAATTTAGGAATTCCTAATTATCAATTGTGTCATTTATTTAACACATTAAAAGGTTACTCTCAGCTCAATCCCTCATGAATTTTATCTCCAGAATCTAAAACTCAATTATCTCTCTCTCATTTTAAATACTATTAAAACTAAGTTTTACTTCAGATGTGATTTAACTTTTCCCATTGACCTATTAATAGTTAACACATTCATAAACAGTTCAGGCATTTTGTATCAACCCCCCCCCAAAATTGTTTAATTCTAGAATGGGTCTTTTTACCAGCCACACCTAAAAAATCCATTTATACAAAAATAGAACAACTTGATAATATAATTAGCAAAGAAAGACATCATTACTTGCAGATATCAGGACAAGACATACACAATATACATTTAGCCATACCTGCTGACCAAATAGAAAATTTAATTGCTCGTTTATTAACTATGAAAATAGTCCTCACAGATTTTACCAGGCAATTACTTTATCAAAATATATCTCATACTCTCTTAAAATTTATTTCTACCGTACCCTTAGAACTAAGTAATTTTAACTTCCCTTAGCCTTTACCACAGGCTTTAACCATCTGTACTGATGGTGCTAAAAAATAAAAATAAATTAATTTAGCAGGAATTGTCTGGCTTGAACAAACTCAATGGAAGCACCAAACTTCCTCAGGATACAAAACCTCTCAAAAAGCTGACTTATCAGTAATAATACTAACATTCCTAACTTTTTATAACCAATCACTTAACATCATAAGTGACTCCCAGAATGCAATATTTACAATGCAACATTTATCTAACTCCCGCATCCAAATAACTAATAATGAGCCTTTGTTTTCTTCATTTTTAGAATTACAAACCCTCCTTTGCAATCATAAAAACACATTAACACATTAATGCTGTCATTCAACCCATGGGAGCCTTACCTGGCTTGCCAGAACCTCAAATTATGCCAAAATTTGGCACTTAATTGGCATAGGCTTAAAAGACTGCTTTTTCACCATCTCTTTAGCTTTTTACCATAACATTATTTTATATCTCATATTAGGGTCCATTCTAAACTACCAGGTCCTCTGGCCTTAAGTAATGAACAAGCTGATACATTTGTTTCTTTGAAAGAAATATTTACAGTATCAGTTCAACAAGCCTCAGCCTCTAATGCTTTTCACTATCAAAATGCCAAAGCATTACCATATCAATTAAAATGACCTATTAAGTTGCTAAACAAATAGTATGGGTTTATCCCAAATGTCTGGGCCTCCAAATACCTTCCCTAGGGAAATGGTCTAACCCTCAAAGTTTGCACAGTAATGAACTATGGCAAACAGATTTTATGCATTATCCATCATTTAAAACACTTAAATTGAACCATGTTGCTATTGACACTCATAGAAGGTATATCCATGCTACACCATTAAATATAGAAAAAAACTTGCCATGCATCATCCATTTACTAGAATGTTTTCCTTATATGGGAATTCCTAAGAAACTTAAAACAATGTCCTGTGTTATACCATTAATGCTTTATAAAACTTCCTTCTTAATTGGAAAATTCAACATTTTACAGTAATAACTTAAACTCCACAGGACAAACCCTTGTTGAGATGCTAATTGTACTTTAAAAATGTATATTCAAAAACAAAAAGGGGGATATGAACCCTGTATTTCTCACCCCAGAGATATTTTCAATAGCACTGTTATAACTATTAATCTTTTCAATTGGAATCTTGATAATTTTTTTTTGAATTTTAATCAAACTTTCAAAATGCCTCCAAGCCAACATGGTCAAAGGATCAACAAGTGCTCATGATATCCTTAGACTTGACTCAATGTCAAGGGCCTTATTCAGTCTTAACATGGAGGAGTGGAAATTTATGTGTTTCCACACCAGTAGGACCTGCATAGTTCCCAAAGAAAATGACCAAACATGAGCTGGAATGACCACTTAAAACCATAGTCATCCAGGAGCCCTTTTAATGGGTGAGTCCTGAATAGAGTCTTCAAGTACTCTTACCAAAAACACAAGGAGCACCCTCAATTACATGGGGATCACTTAAAAAATTATTTCAAGACACCACCTGTCTTATGAGACAATTAAGCACTCCTTCAGCCCTTGAAAAACAATTTCCTGGCTTGCCTGACAGAGGTAACTCAGAACTCTGCCAAAGTGTGCTTTATCCTTTTATTGTGCTTTTCTTTTTCTTTGCCACTAAAGCAGAACACATCTATTGGACTCACTTAATAGAACAAAATTTAATCCAGCCTGTGTTTTAGGAGATTCTGAGCCCCCCTCCCCTTTCCAGTAATGACACCACTTGGACTGGAGATCTTTTTAATGCCCCTAGGGTAACTCTCGATGAACTAGACAAATTGACTTTATTTTCTGAATGTCTATTTATTGAGAAAACTCCAATAAGGTTTTCTATCCATTCATTCTAACCTTCTGCAGAAGTCATTCCTCAATGTTATTTACATTATTCCATTAAACTAAACTTCATAATATGACTTTTGTGAATACTCTTTCTGTATTCACTCTCTTTTGTTAATGGAAATTGAACCATGCCAAATTAGCCTCTTTGGATGCCTTTTTCTTCTCCTCTACTCCTGATAAATCTTGTTGGGACCCTTTCAGTGGATAAGAACTCACCAAGCTAATCGCACCCAATACATTTACCTTATTAACTGGTGGTTCTATGGCCATTTAACTGCATGAGTTAAACCACTAAAGTTTTCAGAATTAACAAAAACAAACAAACAAAAAAAAAACTGTCCAGAACAACATGTCTCTTTCAGGTCTTATACTTCAAGTTTGTCAAAATGATCAGTGTTTCCCTTATTATTCTGTACTCTGGTGAGTTACTCTACCCTTCCCCCCCAACTTTAAAACACGGTGTTATCCATACCAGTGCTACAGGCATTTATACAGTAAATTTAACAACTTCTGTCTTTGACAAAATACTCACACATATGACTAGCCCATATGTATTTTTACTAATTCCTTCTTTTTCATTTTATAACACAGTTTATTTTCTACCTTCTCATTCTCTACTGCTTGGTTAAGTACTTGCTTTTCCCATCACAATGCTACTACTTTGAACATCACCACTGTATTTATTATGAAGAGATAAGGAGATGCCTGGATTCAAGTTCATCTCGAGTGAGCCTGCCAAGCAGATTCCACTTAATATATTTTGATTGGTGTGCTAAAGAAATTAAGACCAAAAAGTTTCCTCATGAGCCTCTGTGCTTTCATAGTTTGTGCTATTGTTTTACGTGCTTCTGCATCAGTAGCTATATCCACCATAATTGAATTTCTTCAGACAGATGGCTATGGTGATACTATGATGGCTAATACTACACAAGAGTTCATAAAACAAGCTAAGATTGACAATCAAGTTATTCAAAGACTTGATAACCTCAAGGATACTGTTGAATAGATTCGTAATAAACAACAAACTTTGCAAAGAAAGTATGCTCTTCAGTGTGACTTTAATAATATGAACATTTGTGTCACAGCATTTCCTTACAACAGTTCCCTCCATCCATGGGAATAAGCTAAAAATTGTTTACATAGTGCCCTCAATGACACTATGGCTCAAGATATAGCCAATTTATCTAGTCAATTACATAAACAGAGTATCACCATCCAAAAGGTTAGCCAATGCTCTTTTTTTTTTTTTTTCTTTAACATTTTGGAAAAAAATTTTCAGTGCTTATTTCCTTCTCCTTGGTTTTCAGGGTTAAATTTAACAATGTGGTTTTCTGGTGCTTTTCTGATCCACCTCTTCATTATCATTATCTTGTTCAGATGATGTATGTGTTGTCTGACCCAATGATAGAAGAAAAAAGATGAAATGTTTGCTTATGTTCACTTAAATATGTTAAAAAGAAAAAAAGGAATATGTAGTGAAAATTGTTCCCTGACCTTCATCATTGGCTCGTTTTCTGCTTGAAACATCTAAAGAGTCATGAGAATGGCACGTAAGCTGTATACAATGCAGGAGGGAAGAAAACTGACCTCCAAGAGGGAATGTATATGTATGGTGTGGCAATAAATATTCTTCTGTATTCCAAAGGTCTCTTCATGCTGGAGGCAAAGGTTGTGCTTAAGGTATGCATTTGCAGTTTTTCAAAAACAATTTAGAGACATTCTATCTGATCTTCTCCATGTTCTCCCTATCAGTGCTAATGTCTGATAAGCAGAATTTATCTACTTCTTCCTGTTTTATGATAATAAATATGGACCTGAAGTTTGCTCAAGAGAATTCCTTCCCGAGCTCCTCAGTCCCCTGGCACAGACTCTGTGTTAATCCTCTTTTTGTGCCAAAACTTCAACAAAGAGTGGATGTTTGTTAGGATATTTAACAAGACAACTTTGTTTTCATGGATATCCTAAATTCCAAGACAAAATATGATGTCAGACAATACCATCATCTATTTGCTTAACATGTGGAATCATATTCTCTGAGTCAGAAGACAAGCTGAAAAATTGGTGGCATGTGCTTTTAATCATCTAGTCTAGTTCACATTCCAATTTCAGTCACTTTTGCACATACCAGCCCTTTAAAATATTGGAAGGCACTTTTCACAATCTCTTGTGCAATATAGGAAAAGATACTTTATCAATATTCCTACCTATATATGTTTCTGTCAATATTCCAGATTCTATCTTAACTCTGTGTGTCTACTTGTGTAACAGAAGTAGGATGAACTTTGTGGAAAGTCATGGTATGACATTTTTTCTTTATGGACTTTGTCAACTAAACTTCCTGGTGCATGCTTTTAGGATGAGTTGCCTTGGGAGGAAGAGCAAGATGGTGGACTAGAAACATGTCCCTACCAGCTTGATTCTGGTAAGGCAGTAGGAAAAAAAACGTCATAATCTTCTCTGGTGGCAGGAACCTACCTGGATCATCACTTCAGAGGCACACTGAGACAGTAGTGGACTAAAGGAGCCAGAGAGGAGGTCAGGAGCTGAAGACAGCTGCAATGGAAGGCAAGTGTGAAGTAACAGGTGAGAAGCAACCAGCAGGCCAGCCCTCACATAGAGGACTGGAGATAGGAAAGCTGTGCTGTAGGTTTTTGATCTTAGGCTGGACAGTACATTATATCTGCCATGGAGGTCTTAGACGAGTGGGTGGATTCAGTGTCCAGCAGCTAGGTTTCAATACCTTGTGGGGTGGATCTCCCATTCGCTTGGCTGCTAGCTGGGTTGCTATTGTGGAAATGTCATGGCTACAACCTGGGCCACCATTGTGGGAAGGTCCTGCTGGAGAAACAGTCTGCATGGTCCTAGTACATGGTTGGATCTAGAAAACCTCATGAGCTTAGGGAATCCACTCATGGGGTGAGCTGATAATCTCCTGCCCCTCTCCAGAAATTGTTGTCAAGAGGCACTGTGAGACATGCTTCATAAGGATTCTTAAAGCAAGAACCTTAAACCCCCCAACCCCACAAAGACTGGAAATAAGCACTGATTGAAGGCAACTAAGTCAGGAAGATGAAAAACAGGTACTGATTGAAGGCAACAAAATCAGGAAGACAAGACCTGACTTCCATAACAACTAAAGGGTGGTATCTGGCATATGTTCTCTGCCTCCTAACATCACACCACCTGGTGTCTAAGTTATGCTTCTTTCCTGTTTTTTGTTGCTGGGGTTGTTGTTTTGGGAGTGTTTTTGGCTTTTTGTTTGTTTATTTTTTTGTTCCCTATTTGTTTTGTTTTTGTTTTGTTGGTTGTATTCTTACCCCTTTTATTTTATTTGATTTTTCTTCTGTATTTCTCTTATTTTTTCTCTCTTTTGGTTGAGATTTTTCTTCTTTGGTCATTTTCCTCACAGGAATTTCTTACACAACAGCTAAGATATCCCTTTTATTCTTTCTTTATCTTACATTATTGTATTTTATATTTTCTTTACTTATTTTTTTTTAACTGAGTGCTGGAAGGTCATGGCATTGGTCCAGCTGCAAAGTCACAGCAGTAGTCTGGCTCAAGGAGGTCACAAGCTCATGGTCCAGGACATCCTTCTTACTTTGGTCTTTGGAAAGTCAGTACTGGTAGGTCCTAACTGCAACATCCTGATGAATTTTCTTTCTTTCTTTCTTTCATTTTCTTTTTTGTCTTATTTCTCTCTTTCTCTTTCTATAACTGGCAGAGGTAGGGTCTTTCTTTTTCCCAGAATGGTAAGTAGCTCCAGATTTCAAATGACCCACCCATCCTAGCACTTCAAATTCCTAGAATTGCAGGTGTGGCCATAATACCCTGCTAATTAACAGAATTTCTCCTATTGCTCTCTTTTTCTCTTTCTGTCTTCCTCTCCTTTTCTGCAGTTCTTTTTTTTTTTCATGCAACTTTGGGGTTTGGTTTTTTTTCTTTCTTTCTTTCTATTTCTCTTATTTTTCACTTCTTGCTCTTTACCCTTCTCTTCCTTTTGGCCTTATATGAAGAAGCTACTCCAACACCTAAGCTCTGAAACAAACAAATCCAAAGGGAACATGGCAGTGAGAAGGAAAAGGTAGGGGAAGGGAGTGAACATGAAAAAAACACACATGAGGAAGAACCAACAGAAAAATCCTGGTATGATGAAAAACCAAAACATGACAACATCCCCAGGGACCAGGAGAGAGCTACTACAGAGGACTTAATTTATAGAGAACAAATGGAAATAACAGAAAAGTAAATTAAAATGTAGATGGTAAAGGCAATAAAGTGAATTGACAATAATGTGGAAACACTGAACCAAAAATAGATAAAAGATATAAAGGATAAAGAAAAGATATTGGGAAGCTTAAGGAAATGAAGGAGTCAATCAGGAAAGTTAAAGATCCAGTAGACAGTATTAATAACAGATTAGAGGATGGAGAAGAAAGAATATCAGAGTTAGAGGACAAAATTCATGAGCTAACTCAGGCAGTAAAAGAGGCAGAAAAGGAGAAAGAGAAAACAAAACATTTGCTTAGAGAGTTACATGACTTCAGGAAGTATTCAAACATATGAATTATAGGAATCCTAAAGGTGAAGAATGCCCAAATAAATGGAAGCCCTAATGGAGTATATCATGGATGAAAACTTCCCAAGTTTCACTAAAAATTCTGAATCTCCATTTTAGAGGTATTTCAAACCCTAGGTCACTTCAAGAAAAATAGAGCAGCTCCAAGGCACATTGTAATGAACCTATCCAAAGTCAAGATGAAAGAAAATTCTGCAAGCAGTCAAGAGTAAGTGCCACCTGACCTACAGTGGCAGATACATCAGGATGACAGCAGACAAATCAACTAAAACTTTTCAAGCAAGAAGATAATGGGTGTCTACCATTAATTTTCTTAAACAGAACAATTTTCAGCTCAGAATTCTGTATCCTGGTAAGCTTCAAAATTGGTGGAGAAATCATATATTTTGCTAGTAAGCAAACATTGAGAAAATTCACCATATCAAGATGAGCTCTACAGGAAATATCTAAACCTTTTCTTAACACTGACCATCACAATAGACAACCAAAATAGACACCCAGAAATGAATGAACAAAATTTAGTTACCACAATGGCACAAAGGATAAAAGTACGCAATGAGCTATCACAAAATAATATGACTAGAACTCCACCACACTTATCAACTGTCTCAATAAATGTAAATGGATTGATTTATCAACTGAAGAGTATCAGGCTAGCCAATTGGATATAAAAGCACAAACTATCCATATTCTGTCCCCAGAAGACAAACCTGATCCTGAAACACAAAAACAAAACTCAGGGTAGAGGTTTGGAAAACAGTATTTCAGGCAAATGGAAATTAGAGGAAAGACAGAATCCAATCTTATTTTCAGATACATGTGGATTTAAAGAAACTAAAGTTAAGAAAGACAAAGATGGCTCGACGCCTGTGGCTCAAGTGGCTAAGGCGCCAGCCACATACACCTAAGGTGGCGGGTTCGAATCCCCAGCCTGGGCCCGCCAAAACAACGATGGCTTCAACCAAAAAAATAAAAAATAAAAATAAAAAAAAAAGAATGGTCGGGCGTTGTGGAGGGCGCCTGTGGTCCCAGCTACTTGGGAGGCGGAGGCAGGAGACTCGCTTGAGCCCAGGAGTTGGAGGTTGCTATGAGCTGTGATGTCATGGCACTCTACCCAGGGGGATAGCTTGAGGCTCCGTCTCAAATAAATAAATAAATAAATAAATGACACCACAGAACGCTACTGAGGGTGAAATAGTGAGACTCTGTCTCAAAAAATACATTTAAAAAAAAATTTAAAAAAAAAAAAGAGTAATCTGAGAAATATCAAATAATCTATTTTCATTTTAGTTATAAACAATACACACACATCAATGCAACTTTATCTTAGAATAGAAACTAAGTTGGGCGGCACCTGTGGCTCAGTGAGTAGGGCGTCAGCCCCATATACTGAGGAGGCAGGCTCAAACCCGGCCCCAGCCAAACTGCAACAACAACAAAAAAACAGCCAGGCATTGTGGCAGGCACCTATAGTCCCTTCTACTCAGGAGGCTGAGGCAAGAGAATCACCTAAGCCCAAGAGCTGGAGGTTGCTGTGAGCTGTGATGCCACAGCACTCTACCAAGGATGACAAAATCAGACTCTGTCTCTCAAAAAAAAAAAAAAGAATAGAAATGGAGTCAATTAGTAAGCAAAGTTCCCCATTTATTCTCAATTCATCCAAACTCCACCAAAATTATCTCCATACATAGCAATTACCTATTATAAATGATTGAGTAAATGCAAGATATGACCAGACACAGTGGCTCAGACCGATAGTAGTAACTTCTCAAGAGGCTAAAGTGGAAGGATCACTTGAGCCCAGGAGTTCAAGCCTGCAGTTAGCTGTGATTCTACCACCATACTCCAGAGTGCTCCACACAGTGAAGATAAAAAATAAATGAAAATGGCTCGGCACCTGTGGCTCAAGTGGCTAAGGCACCAGCCATATACACCTAAGGTAGTGGGTTCACATCCAGCCCGGGCCCACCAAGCAAAAATGATGGCTACAACCAAAAAAAATAGCCAGGTGTTGTGGCAGGCGCGTGTGGTCCCAGCTACTTGGGAGGCGGAGGCAGGAGACTCGCTTGAGCCCAGGAATTGGGAGGTTGCTGTGAGCTGTGATGCCATAGCACTCTACCCAGGGGGACAGCTTGAGGCTGTCTCAAATAAGTAAATAAATAAATGAAAAAAAGGTGAGGCATGGTGGCTCTTAACACTCTTGGGAGGCTAAGGCTGGTGGACTGCCAGAGCTTAGGAGTTCAAGACCAGCATAAGCAGGAGCGAGACCCTGTCTCTGAAACAAACAAACAAAAAAAGCCAGGAATTCTGGCAGGCACCTGCAGTCCCAGCTAGCTACTCAGGAGACTGAGGAGCTTGCATTGAGCTATGATACCAAGGCACTCTACCGAGGGCTACAAAATGAGACAGGAAAGGAAAGAAAAGAAAAGGAAGTTGGGGCCTGGTGATTACACCTGTAATGCAAGCACGCTGGGAGGCACAGGTGAGTGGATTGCCTGAGCTCAGGAGTTCGAGACCAGCATAAGCCAGAGGGAGACCCGCAGCTATACAAATAACTGGGCACTGTGGTGGGCACCTGTAGTCCCGGCTACTCGGGAGGCTGAGGGAAGAGAATCACTTGGGCCCAAGAGGTTCAGGTTCCTGTGATCTGTGATGCCATGACAGTCTACTGAGGGTGACATAGTAAGACTCTGTCTCAAAAAAAAAGTTCTGTTCTGGCTCAGTGTCTGTAACAGCTAAACAGCTAG
>CAUYQV010077615.1:0-14095 GCA_963574575.1 Galagoides demidoff
AATGGCCGGGCGTTGTGGCGGGCGCCTGTGGTCCCAGCTACTTGGGAGGCAGAAGCAGGAGACTCGCTTGAGCCCAGGAGTTGGAGGTTGCTATGAGCTGTGACGCCATGGCACTCTACCCAAGGGGATAGCTTGAGGCTCTGTCTCAAAAAAAAAAAGGAAGAACTTCCTCTTTCATGCAAAATAAAAGGCTTCTATAATTTTTTTTTAAGTGCTGTTCGTTGTTTAAAATTGGACCCTCTGTGGTTATGTTTTTTGTTGTTGTTGCAGTTTTTGGATGGGGCTGGGTTTGAACCCACCACCTCTGGCATATGGGGCCGGCGCCCTACTCCTTTGAGCCACAGGTGCCAACCCAGTGGTTATGTTTTTTATGTCTGTTTCTCAGCCCCTTTCCTTCCTTCTTTCTTTCTTTCTGTCTGTCTGTCAAATAAGTTTTATTTGACATTCATAGTCGAAGAGACAGGAGAACTCTTCACGATGCAATTAGCTGAGGAGGTCAGAAGTTGAAGAAATGATGAAAATTCTTTCTTTCCTTCTTTCCTTCTTTCTCTCTCTCTCTCTGTCTCTGTCTCTTTCTTTCATTTTTATTAAATCATAGCTGTGTGCATCAATGTAATCATGGGGTACAATGCGCTGCTTTTATATACAATTTGGAATATTTTCATCAAACCGGTTAACATAGCCTTCACGGCATTTTCTTAGTTGTTGTGTTTAGATATCAGCTTGTTTTCTAGCACTTTTTAATACAAAAGAGCAACACAAACCAATAAACATGATCATCCCATTATCCGTAAACTGTTGCTGCAGATTTAAAAGTGAGCGACGTGGCTGGGCACAGCGGTTGACAACAGTAATCCCAGCACTTTGGGAGGTAGAAAGGGCAAAGCTCCTGGGACCAGGAGTTCAAGACCACTCTGGGCAACATAGTGAGACTCCATCTTTACAAAGAATTAAAAAAAATTACCAGGGTATGATGGTTCTCATCCGCATGTGACCGTCTCAGGGGAATGGAGTAAGAGGGTCTCTTGAGTTCAGGAATTGGAGGCTGCCATGAGTTGTGACAGCGGAAACTTGGGTTTACATTTTATTCAATACCTTTTATTTTATTTATTAAAATAAAACACACTGTGACCTCACTATTATTCACACTACTTGGCAAGACAGATCACAAGGTATTTCAGAACTTGTGTTAACTTATTTTTGGACATTACTGAAATCCGTAATCAGACCGTCGTCCACTAACACGAGTCCAGACGTCGACACACAGACTGTAAAATGGAATATAAGCTGGGCACTAAATGAAAAAATAAAATGAGTAAAAGTTTTATTTGATATTCATAGTCTAAGAGCATAGGAGAAGTAAAAGTTTTATTTGTATTCATAGTAAAAGTTTTATTTGTATTCACAGTAAAAGTTTTATTTGATATTCATTGTCTAAGAGCACGTGATTAGCCGGAAAGGTCAGAAGTGGAAGAAATGGTGAAAAATGGTTCCTAATTATTTTTGCAGAATGTGTTTGTGGCTCTTCTACCTGGTGGTTGTAATCTCGTCCAAGGAAAGTTTGAACAGCTCACAGAGGTGCTGTGACATGCTGTGGTTTTCAAAACTCCAGGATGACTCATGACAGAGGATTCTGCTTTGGTGTGAAGCTGGTTCCTGCTGCAAAAGCTTAAACAAAGACAGCTATTCACGTCTGATTCTGTCGCTCTTGCATTCTTTGATAGCGTCTATCAGACGGTCTCTAATGTTTAAATATTTTTTCAGAGGCTGCTTTTCAAGGAGGGGATATTCGCCCCCCTCCCCCGCCCCAGGACACTTTTTGGCTATGTGTGGAGACAAAATTTTGAGTTGTCTCCATTATGGTCAATGGATTAACAAATTGTGGTATACGTACGCCATGGAATACTACGCAGACATAAAAAGATGGAGACTTCACATCTTTTATGTTTACCTGGATGGGGCTGGAACATATTCTTCTTAGCATAGGATCTCAAGAATGAAAAAAAAAAATGTATCCAATGTACTCCCCACTACTATGAAATCAATATATAGTCACCTACACATTCACAGGAATGGTAAAACATAACTATAGTCCAGAAAGAAGGGCAGAGGGAGGTGGGAGGAGGGAGGGTATTTGGGGGGACCTCATCTAATGTGCATGATGCAATGGTACCATTGAAAACTACTAAGCGTGTAATTATGATGGCTGTCTTACTTAGTTCAACGTAAGCATTTCACGCTGTATATCAAATCAGTACACTGAGCCCCATAAATGCATCAATGCAACAGTTATGATTTAATTTAAAAATGAATGAAAAAAAGAGTGGGATTTGAAATAGCTCAGAGGCGGACAAGTGCAATTCCACCAGCACAGTCTCCTTCCCCTCTGAAAAGAGAACAGGCAGGCGTGTCCAGAATGCACCCGTCTGTCCCCGACTCCCAGCAGGCTCGCAAATGGGCTGTTCCCGTAGCCACTGGCTGCCGAGGGCTGACATGGCTATTCCATGGCTTTTCCTATTAAGAAGGAAAAGTCCAAAGTAGCTCATAAAAAGAAATACAACCCGTTGTGGCAATGGCTCTCTGGCCCAGCAGTTGTAAAACAAAAACAGCTCCTGAAAGCTGGACCAATATTCTGTGGATGGACAAATTTACAGACTCCAGGCACAGGGGCCAGAGAACAGAAAATCATACGCATGATGAAAGAACATTAATAAATCAACTACAAAAAAGAAACCAAGTATGAGCTAGGCAGCTCTCTGTGCCCCGTTCAGCATCGCAAATGGAAAAAAAAATTCAATCTTTTAATTCACACATTATAACAAAGACAACAACACACTTCCTCTTAAATCTAACATGGGGATCAGTCCCTCAACAAATCACCAGTATTGATTCCCAATTTACTGTGAAAAAGCAAAAACATGCAAAGCATATGTTTTCTATAAAAAAGTGGCTTTCGAACACGTGAGAACATCATGGATTCGACCTTGTAGGTCTCTACTATTATTAAAAAATTTTTGAAATCATAGAGGGCTCCACACCAATATTATTGATAACTGCGTATCTGATACCACCGTTTCTACACTGTTAATATCATAAAGTTGGTATTTCCTTGTTTTATTTGACATTCAGGTATGTACCTGTTTGTGTGTGTGCAAGTCCCGATGGTTCTGTAAAATAGGCCCAGTATCTTCCCCATTGTGGCCAGAGTTCGGGCTTCAAAAACACTGGACACCTTGTTTATCTCACGACACACTTGAACCCCCAGTTAAACTTCTGTGACACTTAAATTATATCAATCACAAAAAAAAAAAAGACTGAAAAAAAGAGTATACTTACTGCGCTTTGAACTTCTCTGGAAACTAATTTAATTAACCATCTTTAAAAATGTTCACGGCACACCTAAGAAAATCAGTGGGCTTTAAGAGGATTTCTTGTTAAGCCCTGATTATTTTTAAGATTATGTTCTAAAAGAAGCAGAAATTTGCCATGTTGACTCTCACCATCAGCCACATTCCTTAGAAAAAGGGTTGGGGTGGGGTTAAGTGAAAAAGAGAAAGAAAGTAATAATAATAATAATAATAATAATAATAATAATAAAACACACACAGAGAAAAATCAGCTAAATATTCATTGACAATGAAAGTGGAGAAATGGCCAGTTCTGGGGTGTAAGTCGGGTTTTACAAATAATGGATGTTTTTCCTTCTTGCCAACACCAGCTTTTTCCCTCCCTCTACACAGGCTGTGGGGCCATTATTCATCAGCTTCATAAAAATAAGCAGCGTATAACGTAACCACAAGCCCTTGAATCTCCGTGGACCAAACGGCCTTTGTTCCACCTCCACTAATATCGGACTGACGTCACTTGTTTTAAACTTTGGCTTTTTCAGATTCTCTCCCCCCATTTCCCAGCACGCCTCCAAACAAACCCTGATTCACTACCAAGAATTGTTTCCGGGCCAGTAAGTTTCCGAGTCATGGGCCCCACGGGGACCGTGGGACCTGAAGTTGCAGCCGGCTAAGAACTAGACGTGTATAAACCAGATACAAAAGCACAGATCCGATCTCTGTGTCGTCCTTGGGAACAACAGCAACAAACATGTTTTGGAATAAGAGGCAGAGAGTCAGGTGTGCAGGCTAATCTTGAATTTTTGGAGCAAGGAGCAAACTTCGAGGGTAGAACCAGGGGGCTGGGGGAGGGGTCTGTTGCTATTTAATGACTGTAAAAGTTTTATTCATGCAAGAGGGATAATTTTTATAGCTGAGCTGCACGATGTGAATAGCTCTGTACTGCATATTTAAAAAATTGTTACAGCTCAGTGCCTGTAGCTCAGCGGCTAGGGCGTCAGCCCCAACACTGGAGATGGCCGGTTTGAACCTAGCCTGGGCCTGCCAAATGACAATGACAACTACAACCAAAATAATAATGATAATAAATAACAAAAATAAAAAATTGTTACGTGGATAGCTCTTATGTTACGGTTTTTAATCCCTTTCTTGATGGTTTGTAGTTATTTAAATCTTTACCTATTTAGCACAGGGTGCCTGTGGCCTAGTGGGGAGGGCGCCAGCCCCATATACCAAGGGTGGCAGGTTCAAACCCGGCCCTGGCCAAACTGCAACCAAAAAAAATGGCCGGGTGTTGTGGCAGGCGCCTGTAGTTCCAGCTGTTCGGGAGGCTGAGGCAAAAGAATCTCTTAGGCCCAGGAGTTGGAGGTTGCTGTGAGCTGTGTGACACCATGGCACTCTACCGAGGGCAATAAAGTGAGACTCTGTCTGTACAAAAATAAATAAATAAATAAAATTTAATTTCAGTTTAGTATGAGGGTACAAACCTTTGGTTACATGGTTTCCATTTTTCAGGTCAAGTTCAAGTTCTAGTTGAGCCTCTGACCCAGGAGCTGTGCCATGTACAACTTACGTTGTGTCCATTGAGAGGTCAGCAATCCCCCTGCCTCCCATCCTTTCCCCCCTCCCCCCAGCTTCAATTTAATTGAGTTTTTCTCTCACATGGGTATTTGCCTGTCCGCTGGTTTCTTTCTTTTTTTTTTTTTTTGTATTAAATGATAGCTGTGTACATTAATGCAATCACAGGGTACAGTGTGGTGTTTTCATATACAATTTGAAACACTCTCATCAAACTGGTTAATGTAGCCTTCATGTCATTTTCTTAGTTACTAAGACATTCATAGTCTGCTTTGAGAAAGATTCACTTGTACCCTTGTAAGATAAACCATAGAGGTGCCCCCACCAACTTGCTTTTCCATTCTTGTGATGCTTTACAAAAGGGCATGTTCTCCACCTCCATCCAAGTTAATACAAAAGATGCAAAGTCTCCACCTTTTTCATGGCTGAATAGTATTCCATGGCATGCATAGACCACAGCTAGTTAATCCATTCCTGGGTGGTTGGGCACTTGGGTGGATTCCACATCTTGCTGACTATGAATTGAGCTTCAACAAACAATCTAGTGCAAATGTCCTCATAATGATTCACAATGATTTTTTTTTTCTTCTGGGTACATGCCTTGTGATGGGATTGTGGGATCAAATGGAAAGTCGAGTTTTAGGCTCGGTGCCTGTGGCTCAATTGGCTAAGGCACCAGCCAAGTACACCCAAGGTGGCGGGTTCGAATCCCCAGCCCAGCCCCGCCAAACAACAATGATAGCTGCAACCAAAAAATGGCTGGGCGTTGTGGCGGGCACCTTTGGTCCCAGCTACTTGGGAGGCGGAGGCAGGAGACTCGCTTGAGCCCAGGAGTTGGAGGTTGCTATGAACTGTGATGCCATGGCACTCTACCCAGGGGGATAGCTTGAGGCTCCGTCTCAAAAAAAAAAAAAGAAAGTCGAGTTTTAGCTCCTTGAGGATTCTCCATACTTCTCTCCAAAGACGCTGTATTTGTTTGCAATCCCATCATCAGTATGTAAGTGTTCCCTTTTCTCCACACCCTCACCAGCATCTGCAGCTTTGGCATTTTATATCACAACTTTTAAAACTGGCTCAGTTGTCACTTTGCACAAGTACAAAGTGGTCTCTTGTGGGGGACATTCTGAAGGCAACTTACCATGAAAATAAATTTTCGGGCTCAGTGCCTCTGGCTCAAGTGGCTAAGGCACCAGCCACATACACCTAAGGTGGCGGGTTCGAATCTCTAGCCCAGGCCTGCCAAACAACAATGACGGCTGTAACCAAAAAATAGCCAGGGGTTGTGGCGGGCGCCTGTGGTCCCAGCTGCTTGGGAGGCGGAGGCAGGAGACTCTCTTGAGCCCAGGAGTTGGAGGTTGCTGTGAGCTGTGATGCCACAGCACTCTACCCAGGGGGACAGCTTGAGGCTCTGCCTCAAAAAAAAAAAAAAAAAGAAAATAAATTTTCAACCAATGAATGCATAAAGAAAATGTGGTATCCAGACACAGGGAATAAAACCAAGCTATAAAAAAGGCTGAAGTCTTGTCGTTCATAGCAGCATGAGTGGAACAGGTGGGCAGTATTTAAATGAAGGAAGCCAGACAGCTAAAGTTACACAGTGCATATACCCTTGACAGGTGGCAGCTAAAATAAAAAATGCTCTTAAAGGAAAAAAAAAAAAAAAAAAAAAAAAACAGGACAGAGGATATCAGGGTCTGAGAATACTACATACTACAAGAGCAGAGGGAGAGATTTATTAAAAAAAACAAAGTTATAGATATATACAACAAATGATGTCTAGTTTACAGTAAAGATGGTTACAGCTAACAATAACATATTACAGTTTCAAATAGCTAGAGGGAACCTAGGGAATGTTTCCAATGCAAAGAAATTATACATGTTTGATACCTATTTTTTTTTTATTTTTGTGGACAGAGTCTCACTATGTCACCATGAGTAGAGCGCTATGGTGTCACAGCTCACAGCAACCTCAAACTCTTGGGCTTAAGTGATTCTCTTGCCTCAGCCTCCCAAGTGGCTGGGACTACAGGTGCCTGCCATGATGCCTGGCTATTTTTGGTTGCAGTTGTCATTGTTGTCTAGCAGGCCCAGGCTGGGTTTGAACCTGCCAGCCTTGGTGTATGTGGCTGGAGCTGTAACAACTGTCACTTTTCAGTTCTGCAATTACAATCACATGCTCACATATGACTTTTTGGTGGTGATCAGTATATACTGTGAGTAGTACAACAGCTTTTTCCTTCTTTTAAATGTCTATCCATTTTGGGGGGACCCTCTGTGTGTGTAAATATATTAGTGTACATGAGAATGACTACGGTCTCAAGTAAACTGGCTTGTTTTGGACCCTCCACTATGTCATATTCCATCATGAAATGTCAAAAATCACAAATTGCTAGTTGAATCATGAAATGTCAAAAATTACAAATTCCTAGTTGATTTTTACTTGATGAATGCAGAAATTTTCAACAAGCTACAAAGGTAAGACAGAGACCCGGGTGTCAAGCTGTGTGAGTGAATGTAAGCAATAAACTTTTTTTTTTTTTTTTACAAAGATGAGGGGGTGAATTTTTAAGGCAATCTGCAAAGTCAATGCTACGCCCTCCACTGGGAGTCAGCAAATGCTGTTCCCCGCAGGCCACGTCTGGCCCTCAACACCTTCTTGTCAATAAAACAAATTATTGGAAGACCCCCATTTGCATTCTGTACATATTGTCTACAGTGGTGTTTTTGCACCCAATGAGAGCGCAGAAAATACTCTCTGGTCCTCTCCAGAATGCGATGGCCAACTCCTAGATTAGATGAGGGCCAGAACAGGTACAAGCTTATTTGGAGACAAAAGACCGAGAGGCAGGCTTCTTAAAAGATACAAAGTTTTATTAAACAAACCTGGAATCAATAGTATTATTACATAAATTAGACAGCAGTAAAATTTTCCTAGGGTATATATATATGTACAGATCACAGTGATTTCGTTTGTGCAACAAATTGACAGGATTAGAAAAAGGCTTCAGCGTTCGGCTCTCCCCGATGACAAGACCCAGGAAGGCACTCCCCTCCCCCCCCATGCAGGCTGCACTCCCGTGGGCCCCAGAAGCACCTAGGCACTAAGAAAAAAATAAAATAGAATACAATAAAGCCCATTGTGCTGGAAACCGATCTCAGAGGACAAGGAAACACACAACAAATAACTTTTACTTAACGAACAGACTTGCACACTGCAGAAGATAAAACCAGGGCTCAAAAGGAACTTCTCAACGCACAAATAATTTATAGGAAACCATTCAAAGCCCTTCCCTCTTTTGTTGAGGAAGGTCTGTTTGGTAGGAGGCAAGGCCAGGGGACAAAGAGCAAACAGGATGGAAATGTTACAATTAGGAAAAGTACACCTATCTAACTTCAAGGAGGCACACACGCTCAGAGGCATTCACGCCAAAGGAGCTATTCAAATGCACCATTGTCACACGTGTTCTTTGCTCTTCTTGTGTCTGTTGAGGGAAGCATGGCCGCTCGCCTTGGACTAAACAGAGGCCTCTGTGAGCAACAAGGGAAAAAACAGTGCCTAAGGCTCGCTGAAAGCATAGAGAATGCACGCTGGGTAGATTCAACAGGGGAAGAAAAAGAGCATCAGACTTCTAATCCCTACAGCTGGAGCAGCTAGGGATACAGGGATCGTGCTAAGGCAAGGTAAACTCGAAAGAGGCTGGGAGTTATAATCCAAAAAAAGTTATAATCCCCCACTTTGCTAGCCCAGCCACAGCAGCAACGATTTTGACATTCCTGTGTGGCGTTTGTGCAGTCTAAGGGGATAAGAACCCCCACACCTGTGCTTTGCGGGGTATTTTTTTGGAACAGTATTAAGCCACAGCTTCACAGTTAAAGTGGTCCCAAAACCTAGAGGCACGTGGGTCAAACAGACGGACGTCAAATGCATCCCAATCCAGCCATTCAACTGTTTTAGGCTCGACTGGTAATTTTTTTTAATGAGTAGGGATTTAGTATGATTTACTTTTCAAGTATCGATGGACAGAAGGAAAGACAGCACGGTGGTAGAAATTTACTGTCAAGTGCGGGTGATGCGTGAACACGGATAGAGCAGGGGGTCTTCCAGAACGTTGAAGGTGTGGACTGCGCAATCCCACTGTCAATGCTGGGGGTTCTTACTAGTGACAGCAAAAATCCTGACTCTTGGGTCATATGGCCCAGGGGATAAAGGGCAAAGTTGATGGAGATGTTATAATTGGTGAAAACTGGGTGGCGCCTGTGGCTCAAAGGAGTAGGGCGCCAGCCCCACATGCCAGAGGTGGCAGGTTCAAAGCCAGCCCCGGTCAAAAACTGCAAAAAAAAAAAAAAAAAACCAGATACAATTGGTAAAAACACACCCATCCACCTTCACGAAGACACACACAATCATGGCCATGAACATGGTTATGCTGTGCAGAAATTCTGCACTTTACGTCATGAAGGAATTAACAAGGAACTAATGCAAATCTATGCTCAGAAATCCCATACAATCACCAGGGGTGATTTTATTTCCTTTCTGGGTTGGCCAATTCCTATGGAAGCAGGCTGGGGGAATTCCCCATGTGGAAGGCCCCTCTTCTTATGCTACAGGCATTTCCTAAAGATATTTCTTCTACGGTATTTCCAATTTCAGAAAATATCGCCAACTCAGAACACTGCATAAGACAAGATAAATCTACAATTTCTTTTTCAAATTCAAATTTTGTAATTTTTTTCCCCCTCAACACATCCCGGGTGGTGATTGCTTTTGACCACTGCAATGAAAATTTCAGACTGTCTGCCAAGGCAAAGTATTTTTAAGTGATATCATAGTGATTGTTCCAGGTTGATGATTCATTTTGATTAATGTAGTCTTTACCACGCTGTTGAATTTATGGGTGCATTATGGACAGTTAACACATAGTCTCTGCCACCTGAGATAGTGCAAGGTTTATGATGGTGGAAAGTGGGATTAAGTCCATTATGTTTTCTTGGAGGTCCACTGTATTTTTCATTTGCTTTGCACGCCTGGAGGCTGATGATTACGTCCACCAAGGACAAGGGAATCAAGGCTTTCCACATGTTTGATTTTCCTGCATCCTTCTTCTACATTAAGGTAAAGCACTAACAGACTTTCTTGATGTTAACTTTTCATCTCAATATTAAATCCTAGATAATAAAAACAGAAGCTAAAAAGTAGTCATATGAACTAGTGCATCTATGTACAATTTTGTTATATTCAAACAAGGTGTTTCATTTACGTATTTCTTTTTCCTTTTAAGGAGAAGGCTCAATGATAATTTATTTTTATTGTCAGAGGACGTGAGGCTTATGATACGGTCTCTTTCCAGCTGTGTATACCGGTGCACAATTTTACCTTCAAACAGTAAAACATTTCTGAAATCAGATGCTGTGTGTGTAGCCAGTTTTGGTCGACAACTTGGAATGCAAACAGCACGGGGATGGAGAAACATGCATGGAAGATACGTTTCTGCAGAAACCTTCCACGGCTCACCACCTGCGCCTTCTAACCCTACTCTCGCCTACTAAGCTGAATCCTTCATGAAGTAAAGGCCACTTATGAGATGGGGAGGAAGACGGGCGGATTCCTTCTCTCATGTTACTCTCTTTTTTGAACCTTTTGAAGATGCAACTTGTCCTCACTCTGCCTCAAGTGCAGAAAGCCATTCACTGCCTTCTTTTTGGGGGGTGAACTCTGGCCAAATCTGGCAGGCAACCGTGTGTTTCCTTTAATGCATTGCTATTCGGCAGGGTCCGAGCCCGTGAGGAGGCATCCAACAGACACCAGCAGTGCCTTGTTCGAGCTGAGTCACAGTAGACAGAGAAAATGCAGCCTATTTAAATTTTCATGGACACATTTAGAATCAGAAAGTCAAGACAAAAGTTGCGTGCAATCCAGACCCCCGAGAGGACCCTGTAATGATCTGTCTTTAAGATGCAGTGCAGCAAAGATCTACATTTAGCAAGAAATGCGTCCTGGCAAAATAACAATCCAGCTTTCATTAACTCAAACCCTCCTTGGCAAGGGTGGGGGGACATTTGGAGGATGCTCCTCAGGGGATCTTCCCAATCAACTCCCAAGAAAAAAAATCTCACTCTCTCATTATTCAACATAAGCAAGAAGGATTTTCCAGAGGAGAGTACTGGATAGATGTAGATGTAGAACATTCATTCCCAAGGAGAAATGAAACAGGTCCAAGCAACTGAGGGTCATTTTGACTCTGCTCCATGGTCACATCATAGGGAGCGTTCGTTTTTTTATGCTTTCTCTAAAACTAAAGGCAAAAGAAAAATCTTTGCACAAAGGCTGTCCTTTGCCGCTAGGCCAACATGAAAAGTTATTTGTGGGTTGGGGGCACTGACTCATACCTGTAATCCCAGCACTTTGGGAGGCCAAGGGGGGAGGATCCACTCGAGGCCACGAGTTCAAGGGGAGCCCAATCGAGACAGAAAAAAGTAGAAAACTAGAAAAATTCATGAGGCGTGGTAGCACATGCCTACAGACCCAGCTACTCGGGAGACTGAGGCAACTGGATCGCTTGAGGCCAGAAGATAGAGACCAGCCTGAGGAAGAGAGTAAGACCCTGTTTCTCCAAAAAATAAAATTTATCTGACAGTGGTGGTGGGCACCTGTACTCTCAGCTCCTTGGGAGGCTGAGGCAGGAGGATCTGTGGAGCCCAAAAATTTGAGGTTGCTGTGAGCCATGATGATATCACGGCACTCTCCTGGGGGTGCTGCCAGAGCAGGACTGTGCCAAAAAAATAAAAATAAATACAAAAATAAAATAAATACGTTACTGGTGAGCTTTAGGACATGCTTTTGTTCAACAGGACTTGCGCTAGGCCGTCATTACCCTGCACAAAATGAAATTTTTGAATGTAACACAGAAGATTTCCTGGATATAGTACATTCTTTGAACAACTTCAATGCTCCTAGCAATTCATGGCATAAAATCACTCCCACTGCTTCTTCCCTTTCTTTCTTTTTTCAAAGTCTCAAGTTACCAGGTAGGAAACAGTAAAGATAGTACGTGGAGGTCTCCAAATGACATGTTCTTCTTCCCAACTGCAATATACATAAGAAATAAAAACAACAACAAAAAAAAATGCATACAACACACCCTTAGATTTTATCCCCCAAAGAACAGCTTTTTGGAGGAAAAAAAAAATTGAAACATAAAAAAATCATAAACTCTGCAAAGGATAAACATTTACATCATTGCACAATCTCTGTGCCCCTGTGATACTTGCTTCTCGATGGACACACACACACGCACGGGCACACACACACACACACTCACAGCAGGTTCTGTGGTTATAACCACACAAGCCTAGCTCCAACTTAGAAAGTTCGGTCTACGGAAAAAACTGAGAAATCGCAATAGGAAAACACACACTAAAAGATAAAAATCTACAAGCAAACAACTTTTCAAAACTTGCAGCAGTGCAATAAATTTTCCAGTTGCTAAAATAATGCCAGTTCTGTGAACTTCAATGCCTCCTCCAGGGATTTTTAGACACGGACGACGTGTGTGTGTATAAACGAGGTTCTTCTCGTCCGCACGGGTGAAGTTCT
This sequence comes from Galagoides demidoff, assembly GCA_963574575.1. NCBI lineage: Eukaryota > Metazoa > Chordata > Mammalia > Primates > Galagidae > Galagoides > Galagoides demidoff. The sequence continues at coordinate 12,520 of CAUYQV010077615.1, forward strand.
TTATCCCGAGCAGACTCTCATCTTCCTGATTCTACCGTGAAATGAAGACCAAGGATTTGGTTAGTCCCTAAGAAACTTCAGGGATTCATCATCATCGTGATCTTACTAATAACATAACCATTTCCTCTTACTATGCAATGACTTTCCTTGGCAATTCTTTTTGCAAAGATCTTCAAATTCTAACTGGGGAATAGTGGTTGTCCTATAAAAATAAATGGAAGAGTATTTTAAAAGCCCTTTTTTTTTTTTTGTAGGTTTTGGCAGGGCTGGGTTTGAATCCATCACCTCTTGATGAATTCCCATAGATTCATCAAGAATTTTATCCCACGGCACCCACAAAAGTATGAAGTGTCGCCAAAGTTGCCAGACATAGGGGAAAATGTGTGTATATGGGGCCGGCACCCTACTCCTTTGAACCACAGGCGCTGCCCCTAAACACATATTTTTAAATATTGCGTAACAGCTTTAACCATAATTAGATAAATTTATTCACCAACAGGTAATGAAACTAAAATGAAACCCCTATTTAGAGACCCTTACAGAAAGGCAGGAAATATTTTATTGCATTGGGTCTGCAAGTTACTTCTACTAAGTAACTGTAATAGATTAAAATACCGTCGTCCCTTGTTTTTATAAGATGAGAATAGAATTCAAATTTGAGTAAATGGTAAGCAATTTGATTGGGAAAGAACTTCTTAATTCCCAAAGATTCATCAAGAATTCCATCCCAGAGCACCCCCAAAAGTACGGGGTATCCCCAAAGTTGCCAGACATAGAGAAAAATGTGGACCTTTATTTGCAAAATATTCATTATGAAATTTAGCAAAGTGGTGCCCAATCTGGAGAGAATATTTTGTAAATACTTTCTAAGAAATATTTTCTTTTTTTCTTTTCTTTTTTTTTTTTTTTGCAATTTTTGGTTGGGGTTGGATTTGAACCCGTCATTTCCAGCATATGGGGTCAGCGCCCTACTCCTTTGAGCCATAGGCGCCGCCCAGGAATATTTTCTTAAATAAAGGTACATTTAGCTATAATTTGACATTTTCCTCCTCTGTGGAGACTTTTGGGATCCCCTATGTGTTGAAGATGATTCCACCAGGAAAAAATTCTATCTACACAGAATTTCCTGAGAATTTACACCCCACATTCGGAAAGGTTATTACTATTTGTGGAGTGTCCTTAGCACATAGCTCGGACAAAAACCATCACAGGGAAAGGCTCTTTTGTGTAAGTGAATTTCATCATTTATGGATCTTTACTAGGGAAAGGTTCTTCGTTCTAGAACAAATGAGGACTTTTCATCACCTTAAACATTTCTTTTTTTTTTTTTTTTTTTGAGATGGAGCCTCAAGCTGTCCCCCTGGGTACAGTGCCATGGCATCACAGCTCACAGGAACCTCCAACTCCTGGGCTCAAGCGAGTCTCCTGCCTCCGCCTCCCAAGTAGCTGGGACCACAGGCGCCTGCCACAACGCCCGGCCATTTTTTGGTTGTAGCCATCATTGTTGTTTGGCGGGCCCGGGCTGGGGATTCGAACCCGCCACCTTAGGTGTATGTGGCTGGCGCCTTAGCCGATT